>PVLD010008522.1:0-83304 GCA_004027595.1 Dinomys branickii
GCAAGTGGACAAAACTGGAGTCCATACTCATAAGTGAAATAAATCAGCGATACATGTTCAGGCAGCGTATTGTATCACTGGTGTAAGAACCCGAGGGTGGGAATATAAACTAAAAGTCATGAAGGAAATCTGTTCAAAAACAGAGAACAGATGGGACGAAGGAAAGAGAAAAGAAAAAGACAAAAATGTATGTATGTATATAGGAATATATATGAATATACATATGTGCAGGAGGGCTAACATGGTTCTACTATTGTACTATATCACTTAGTGCTAAGCAATAATCGATGACAGGATATTAGATTAATAGTGTATATCTGTATGTGTTAGCCTGAACACACACTTCGAAGATATCAATATATAAAGCAGCAACAAGCGGTGTTTTTTTCTGTTGTTGTTGTTGTTGATGTTGTTGCTGTTGTTGATGTATGCCTGTTTTCTTTCTTGTCTTTGGATTTTTGGTTTTTGTGGGTTTTTTTTTTTCTGTTGTTGAGAGGATTAACTGTCTGACTAAATTTGCATGTGTGTATATGGGTCCATACATCTACAATCCGAAGATATCAATGGATAAAGCAACAACTACTGTTGAGACCATATCACCTTGTCTATAGATTAGTTGTGATTGTACTATTTTCTATGATAATGGGTGTCTGTTTGTCAATATGTTTTTGTACTTTTATGTTTCTAAAATAAAAAAAAAGACCTATAAGAAAACAACCTCCAACCGAGATTGAGGTACCCCACAAAATTACCTCTCAAAAGTGATGAAGAACTAAGATAAGACAAGGATGCTCATTATCACCACTTCTATTCAACATATTTCTGCAAACATTAACTAGAACAATTAGAAAAGAGAAAGAAGGAAAAGGAAGGCTGGAGATATAGCTCAGTGGCACAGTGCCTGCCTGGCAAGGTTGAAGTCATGAGTTTGATTCCTGGTACAAAAAAAAAAGAAATAAAAGGAATAAGGATAGGAAAGGAAGGAGTTAAAATATAATTATATGCAAATGGTATGATATTCCAAATAGACATCTCCAATAACTCCACAAAAAGACTCTTAGATTTACTAATAAAATTCAGCAGCATAGCTGGATACAACATCAACACTAAAAAATCAACAGCATTCCTGTACACAAATAACAGAGTGAAAAATTAGGGAAAGAACACTTTTCACAATAGCATAAAGAAAAATAAAATACTTAAGAATCAATCTAACAAAGCAAGTAAAAGACCTTTACATTAAAAACTACAGTACTCTGAAAAAGAAATCAAAGAGAATATCAGAAAATGATATCTCTTGTTCTTAGGGAGAAAGACCCAATAAAGTGAAAATACTTTCAAACCTGTTTTACAGATTTAAAGCAATCCCAATAAAACTACCAATAGCATACCTCACAGAAGGAGAGAAAATAATCTTAAAACTCATTTTAATCCAGAAGAGACCTAAAATAGCAAAAGCAATTCTATCAACAAACACAAGGCAGAAGGCATCACAATCCTTGACTTTCAATTATATTACAAAGCTACTGGGGGAAAAACAGTATGGTACTCTCAAACAGCTCCAAGGATCAATGGAGCAGATTAGAAGACACAGACACAACTACAAACACACTCAGTTAACTTACCTTTGACAAAGGGGCCAAACACTTTCCTGGAAGAAGGATTGTCTCTTTAATAAATGGTACAGGAAAAACTGGATTTCCATATGCCAAAGATTAAATCTAGACC
Organism: Dinomys branickii; assembly: GCA_004027595.1. NCBI lineage: Eukaryota > Metazoa > Chordata > Mammalia > Rodentia > Dinomyidae > Dinomys > Dinomys branickii. The sequence goes on from PVLD010008522.1 coordinate 1,729, forward strand.
CATGTCTGTCACTATGCACTAAAGTAAACATGGGTCAAAGATATAAATATTGAAACGAAACACTAAATCTGCTAGGAGATAGACTAAGTGGAACTCTTGAAGATATAGGTATAGGCAAAGACTATGAACAAAACCACAATCACACATGAAAATTTACAAACATTCAACAATACTTCTTTATACTAAAAAACTTTAGCACAACAAAAGAGACTATGAATAGAGTCAAAGAAACCATCCACAGAATGAGAAAAGTCTTTACCAGCTCCTCCTCAGCCAAAGAACTAATGATACCTAGAATACATAAAAAAAATTTTAAAAACCCGAGACCTTCTAAATGTAAAGACCCAATCCAAAAATTGGCTTCTGAAACAGACAAAGAAACACAAACAGAAAATAAATATATGAAAAATATTCAGTATCACTGGTTATTTGAGGAATGCAAATTCAAACCATGCTGAGATTCCATCTCAGTCCAGAAGGAATGGCTGTTATCAAGAAATCAACCAATAAGAAATGCTGGAGGAGCTGGGAATGTAAACTTCTCCACTGTTGGTGGGAGTGTAAACTGGTGCAACCACTGTGTAAAACAGTGTGGAGATTCCTTTAAAATCTAAAACTGGAGGTCCCATTTGACCCAGCTATTCCCCAAAAGAGTTAAGAGCATCATATCACATCAATATGTGCACACCCATGTTTATAGTGACACAATTCATATCAGCTAAATTGTGGAAACAGCCCACATGCTTCTCAACGGATAACTGGATAAAGAGATGTGTTTTTTTATATACAATGCAATACTTTTCCATAAAGGATCAACTTGAGAAATTTCTCAATGGATCCACCTTAAGGTCATACGTTTAGGTGAAATAAATTGGATACACAAGTTTAAATATCACATTGCTTCTCCTGTGTAAGAAACACAAAATTAAGTAAGCACCAAAACTGATGAGAGACCTTGGAAAGTAGGAAGAAGATGTTCAAATGGGAAGGGGAACACGAGAGGGAGGAGGGGAAATGGAAGGAAGGGAAAAGAGAAAGAAAATAGAGGGACAAAAAGGAAACAAAGCTATAAATAATGAGGAGCAGAAGAGTTGAAGGGAGGGATGAGAATGGGAAAAAAGAAGAATCAAGACATATTATGGACAGGTACAAATGCTCTATGATGAATGTGATCATTTTGCTCATCAACAATGTAACAATAAAAATTAAGTTTTAGAAAAGGACATCAGTGTTTATCTAGTTATAAACAAAACAAGCAACAAAAGAATTAAAGAATAATGATAATTCTCACTGGTTGAGAGCTTCCAGCCATAAAGATTAATGCTTTGGTTAATCAGTTAGTCAGCCTACCTTGACTGAAGCTGTCTTGTGGCCTTAGTACAGAGCCAGAGATACTGATGGAAAAAGCAGTACTGAAAGTTGTAATGTTGTAAGAGGGTACGAGTTGTGGACTCACGTGTATATGACTGTTCTTAGAGGTCAGGAATCACACCGCCATTTCAAAGGCTGCCTTGTGTACCAGGTATGAGGAAAAAGGTAAATGCTTAAATTTTTCATAAAAGTTATTACAGCAAAAGACACATTGCCATTCAGCCTCCTCCCCATATACTCTTGCTTTGAACACACTTATCTCATCATTGTTACCACCTTCTGGAGAAGTTCTGGAAGTTGTCTATCGTGAGTGTCTTTCACTGGGCTCTCATGGCTTCCTTAATGTCCTGCATGAATTCGAAATGCTTACCTTTCATGGTTACTTTGACTTTGGAGAAGAGCCAGAGCCGCATGGGGCCACATCCAGTGAATAAGGTGGGTGAGGATGCACCACAGTGTTTTAACAAGCCCGCCCTTCTGTTACATCGCACTTGACAGTAGCATTTGCCTTATTTCTGGTCACCTTGCAAAGACACTCTCAAAAGAGAACTTCCAGAACTGCTTCAGAAAGTAACAGAATGATGGGATAAATGTGTTCAAACCATGGAGTGGGGAGGGGGAAAACGCTTTGAAGGGGGTTAGTGGCAATATTTTTCACTTTAATAAATTTTACTTAACTATTCATCATACATTTCACACCTCATATCCTTTACACTTATCCTACAATTGTATAAATAGCACATTGTGTACATATCCCATAAAAAAGAAGTTTCCACATTTTTGATATTACAAATAATATATCAAGACCCTTATAAATATATTTTGGTCCACAAATCCTATTAAGAGGATAATTATTTGGGGTAAATTTCTGGTTAAAAGTAAATTCCCATTTAAAATTGGGTAACCATGCCAAAAACAATACTAGTCCTCATAGTACAGTTAGAAGGAGAGGAACTTAACCACTCCCTTCCCTTCATTCAACTGTAAAGACCACACCACCCTAATGATTACCTGGGTTTAAACTTAGGAGCACTGCGAGCTTAAGTTCCGGACCCTATAAATACTGGAAACCTGAATTATCGAGGCCCTTTTATACCTTCACACTTGAATTCTGTTCTTCTTTCACCCTCAGGTCCCTTTTTCCCTTCACCCTCTTTCTCTGTTCCTGCTAACATCCTGTTATTATGGAGGAAATGCTAAATGTCAGATATGCCAAGTTTGTGTTTGCTGAAATCAAAGAATTAATCCTAAGAATCACCAGGAGGTAAGAGTAGGAAAATATACTGGAGAAAAGGAATGGGAAATAGGAATAGCTCTTGAGAGACAGGAGGCATTCCAAATTGGTTGCCAATAAGCCTACTTCTCAAAGCAAGTTTTATACAGCAAAATCATGTGGTGGGTACAATCTGGAGCAAAATTATGATTGACCAATAAGATTACAAGTATTGTGACTTAGGTAATAGCCATCCAATAGTAGCAAGGGCATATGGATGACATTATTAACCTTGAACAATAATCTATGGTCTTAATTTTGTCTTTAGGTTTAGCCTTAGTAGTCTTAGTCTTAGTTTTAGTAGTCTTAGCCTTAGCCTTAGTATTAATCTTAGTCTAGTGAGTGAGAAAGGATGGTGCACTCCTAATAAGATAATGGTTTATTAACATAGGAAATCTCAATAAGGTTCTATCAATAATCTCAAGCTTTTGTTTATCCCTTAGGGAAATATGTGAATCTGGCCGTGGTAACTTTACTCTTCTTCGCATGTGCCTCCAGCCATAGTTTTGATGTGTTCTCATCTTTTGCAGCTGACTCCCTTTCAGGTCCAGCCCTGCTTGACTGCCTATAACATTTCTACCTAACTTAGCTGCCTATGTGCTGCTTATAATACTGTGATCTTCAATAAATGTAGACACAGACTATGAGATTTACATCTGGCAATTCTTTCCTTGACATACACAAGAACTTGGGCTAATTTTGGCCCATTCAACTATAACATTATTATCTTATTCTATCACCTTCATCAACACTGCCTTTGAGACATCAAGTTGTAATAAGAAAAGTCAGAACATATTTCTATTTAAAATCCAGTTTTCAGAAATTTTTAAATAAGTATTAATTGTAATCAACTTTTTCCTCTTTAGTGCACCTTTGTGTAGGGAGCCACTTCAGATTGTTTCAAAGCCTGGGGCATCTGAGGAGGCATGACCCTGCTGCTTAGCACAGGCACACAATGGGGTATACATATATGTGCAACTTAGAGACACTCACACATGCACTACACATTTATGACAGCACATGAGAATGTAAACTTAAACAATGCTCAATATATACAGTGCTTGCTCACTGAAGGAGACCCAAAGGAGGTTGTTGAGCATAAAGCCCCATTGTTAAAGAATGCATATGTGCAAGACATCAGGAACAACAGCAGGCAGCATGGAGCAGAGCAGAATACAAAAGTACAAGAGCTTCAGAGAAAGAACAAGAGCAAAAGCAAGAGCTGCCTGTGTCTTTCTTGTATAATTCTTATACAGATTGTTTTCTCATGTTTACATTCTTACACAGTGCTGTAACCAGTGCATGTGTGTTGACCTGTGTTAAGTCATGGTTACATAACTGTATCTCACTGTGTGCCTGTGCTAGACAAGCAGGGTCACAACCTCAGGTGTCCTTAAATGCCCCTGAGCTTTAAAGCAGACTGAGTGGTGGACTCCTGGGAAGATGTTGACAGCAGCAGAGAAAGATCCTCCCAGAGGGTCACCACCCAGACACTGGAATATAGCAACATGAGAAAGACAAAAAGGAGAGAAGTGGGTCCCCCGGACCCAGAAAGGATCTGAAATGAGAATTGAAGTTCTCAGAAAGAGCAAACAAGACCTCTCCTGGAAGAAAACCTCAGAGGGCCACCGTGACACAGTTAGAGGAAGAGAAGGCAGAGAAGGAGGGCGCCACTGCTCCATACACACCCTCAGCCCGCTCCCTCATTCCAGCACTCGCAGCTTCAGCTTCAGAGGCCCATGCTCACAGGTGTCTCCTGACTTGCCTGGGAGAAGGCAGAGTTCTGAGACCTGGGCCGAAGCCGGAGCGGAGCAGGCACAGACCAGAAACGAGGCAGCAGCAATTGGGAGGTGTTGTTGAACCCAGTGTGAGGATGAAAAGTTACAACTGCCATTAAAGCAGCATGCCCACTTTGCAATGACCTTTCTAATCAGTGCCTGGAGCCACGGTGGAGTTAAAACAAACAGTACACCACACCCAGCTCTATGCCCGCCCAGAGGCTGTGGACTCCTACTTTTCCACTGTGTGAGCAACTACCAGCAGAGAGCAGCAGAGAGCAGTGGCAGTGACCCCAGGGCCATGGCAATTTCCAGGGATCCAACCAAAGAACAAATGGGAACTGGAGCGCAACAGTAAGAGAGAGGTACAGATGGAGGTGGACCACACAGCCCCATGCCCTTCTCACTCCAACACCAAGCAGGAAGCATGAGCTGAGTTACCAGGCTTCAGCTGCCACCCTGAACATCCTCTGTGAGCACCTTGAGTCGTGGTGGCCTGCCCACATGCTCAACATGTGTTCCAGACAGAAATGGGATGAGAGCATGGGCTTCAGGACTTACCTTAAACTACTAATATGAGCACCAAGAGGGACTTCATCCTGCTTGCATATATGAACCCTGTATGAACCCATATCTACAAATTACACAAAAAGGAGCAGTCCTAGAGTCCAAGAGACAACAACACACTCCACACAGAAGAGCCAAAAAAAACACTCCAATTCTCTCCTAGAACTAAATAACTAAACTTAGCACACACCCTGGACTACCTCAGTGAGCATAGGTGGGGGACACCTCATGCCACGTGTGCCTAGCATCGTAAGTGCACCCAATGACCAGCAGTAGAGGGCGGGGAGTGGCAGCAGTGGAGATTGAGAGGTGGGAGGAGGCAAAGACTTGGAACTAGGGTGCAGACTCAGTACTCTAGCTGGGTGGGGATAGCCTCCAAAGAGTCATAGGAGGCCTGCAGGGAGACACTAGTGGCCTATGAGGGAACCCCAGGGGCCTTGACAGGGAGCTCAGCAGCCTGAGGGGGAGGGGAGCTCCCTCTAGGCTACATGAAAACCCTGAGGTCCTCAACCAGGCCTCTGGAAGTGCAGCAATGGGGTGGAACCTGGCAGTCCTAGGGGGTGACCCCTTGGACTCAATCAGGTCCCCAGAGGTGCCTCGCTGGGGTGGAGACCAGCAGTCCACAGAGGCAACACTGTGGACTCAACTGGGCCCCTGGGAGCACCTCCCCATGGCAGAGCCTGGTGGTACATGTGGGTGACCCTGTGGACTCAACCATACCCCTGGGAGCACCTCACCAGAGCAAGGGAGAGAGTCTAGTGGTGTGTGGGGCTGATCCCAAGGACTCGACCGGGCATCTGGATGCACTGCATCGAGGTGAACCCTGGAAGTTTGCAGGATAACTCCGCCAACTTGACCAGACCCCTGATGGCCTTGAGGGCTTGTCAATGGGGGCTTGACCATAGTGAACGTGGATCCCTGCCTATCTACCACTGTCTTTGAGCATTGGTGCTTTTCCACCTCCTGCCATATCCATTTGTGTGCACACGTGTTTGTTACAGCATAATTTGAAGCAGCCATATCTCTTCCCAGTGTGAGAACCTGAGGAAGTAAATAAACCAAAAAGTACAGTTATTATCAGAGGGAAGACGACTGACTGGGTGGGAGAATAAGAGAGATGAGGTTGGAGAAAACTGATTAATCGAATGAGCCATCATCTGAATAACTGAGTAACAAATACAAAGATGACATTATGTAATACAGCAGCCAGTGCTAATTCTCTACTATCTTTTCTATAATTTTGTATTTCCTTTATTGTTTTTGTGTTAACAAATGCAAAGATGACATTATATAATACAGCATCCAGTGCCAATTCCCTACTACCTTCTCTATAATTTTGTATTTCCTTTAATGTTTTTGTGTTATTCTGGTTTATATGTCTCCATTCTTTTGTCCTTAAAATAAAAAAAGAAAAAAAGAAAGCAGATTGAGTGGTTCCCCACAATGGGCCAAACAGTAGAAATGCTTGCCTGCTGCTATTGATGATGTCAGGTCCATGTGATATCTCTTCTCTGGGGACCTCACCCATTAAAATATCCTTCAGCCCCTGACCCAATGCTTTGTACCATTTGACAAATATCTTCCCCCTCCACCTCATCTACCACTCCTTAACCATACTCTCGCCTGTACTAATCACCATTCTACTCTCTTTCCATAACAGTTCAGCTTATTTAGTTTCCACATTAGAAGTGAGACCATGTTGTATTTCTCTCTGTTCCTGCTACTTCACTTAACCTAATGCTCCTCAATGTATATACATAGTATAGTTAGAAACAGGGAAGTTCAGGGAGCCACATCCTTTCCTTCAATCAACTGTAAACACACCACCCCAGTGAGTATCCATGCTTAAGCTTAGGAAATCAGGATGCCCAAGGCAGCAGGTCACTGACACCTATGAAAGAGAGCCTAAGAGGTATCTGGAGTCAGAGGTGTCTGCCCAAAATGAGAGGCACCTAGAGATGGAGTGTCTGACACTTTAAATCCTGAAAGCTGGCGTTACTGAGGGTTCTTCTTCCTCCTCTTCTTCCCTTTGCCCCTCTGCCCATTCCTCCTGCTGTGACGGGTCTGTGAACAAATAGAACTCCCAAATAGCCAATTAGAATTTGAGGTAGCGCTTTATTAGCTGAACTCAGCGCCCTCAGCATCAACCCCTGTTTCAGAGTTGAGCTGAGACCCCGAGCTTGATTTACAGAGGGCTTATCAAGGTAAAAACCGCAAACTGCAGGGGGTTACAGACATCCTGTTTGACAAGTTATTTTTCACCACAACGGATTGTTAGGTGCCTTTTGGAATGGGTCAACTGTTTCTCAAGGAACACTTCCTTGTTCTGATCTTGTTTGTTCTGCCTAAATACAGTTGCTTTGGGCAGCAGGGGTGATTGTTAGGTCAAGCATGGAGTCTGTAGAGTCAAACCTAAAGCTTCAGGCCATAACACTGCTACTGTCCCATTATCTTCAATAAAAATAGCTACTTACTGCTTACTATGAAATGTATACGTGGTGATTCTTTCCTTGTTGTGCACAGGAAACTGGACTATTTTTGGCCACTTAACTTGATACATATATCCAAATATCACAAAGGGCTGATCTTACAAGAAATTTGTGAGACAGAAGAGAGAGGAAGACATTGGTGGTGACTAGAGAAGTCTTTGTCTTCCTAATGGTATTTGGACCCATGGAGATGGCCAAGATTGTTCCAGAGCAGATGTTGTGGGAAACAATAAGGAACGTAAGCCTAAAACTGACCTCTGAAAAACCCTGAAGATAAAGAGACTGATGAAGGAAGAAGAGTCAGTAGAAAGGATTAATAAATTAGTGAAAGGAGGAACAGAGGAGACCTAGAAGCAAGCTTCCTGCTCAAGAAGGGGTCTGTGTCATCCAGAAAGGGCCATCACTGACTCCTGAGTTCAAGTTTCTGATTCCAACGCCTCTGTTGATCTCATTAACCAGGGTCAGGCCATAGAAAGCAATTAACTCTACATACTAGATGTTTTTGTGAAAAGTTAGAATAGTTACAAATCCTACAAATTACATGTTCGAAAGCAACTGGAGTTTTGTAGAGTTCCTGTTAAAGATTCTGGATAATACACCAAAAGATTTAGAACCCCACAGTTTAAAAGGCTGACCTCACATTGTCAAATAAAAAGTCAAATTAATCATATTAAATGAAAAGTCAAACTAATCATATAAAATGAAAAGTCATACTAATCATATTAAAGTATGACTAAGGGTGCTTGTCTATAGATATTTCAGAGACAACTTTAAAAGCATGATCAAGAAATGCAAAAGAAGATAATTTAGAAGTAAATACCACTTCTTATCTATATTTTTTCATTTGTGGCATGAATAACACCTCTGCCCAATTTTTTTAAAAATTATAAGAACAAGGTGAGCCTGGCTTGTTTCATTAATTCTAAGATGAGTGGCACCTCTCTCTCTCTCTCTCGATATATATATATATATATATATATATATATATATACAGGTAAGAGAAAAATTTCTATAAATATTTTAATACTAAATTTATTGAGGCATCATGAGATTAACTGAACTGACCTTCAGCTTCTGTAATTACAAGAGGTGCTCATAGTGGTAGCCATTAACTTCCAGACATTTATTTGTACAATGAATTGCTGTTTGGATGACCTCGGTGATTGAGATTGGTGGACATGCACTTTCCACATCTTCTCTTTAAGGGCCAGCAGTGTAGTAGGTTCTCTACAATATACAACATCCTCCAGGGTCCACCATATGACAGTGACACCACCTGTTGAGAAATCATCACACTGCTTTTCATTTGGCAGGTGTGTGTGTGTGTGTGTGTGTGTGTGTGTGTGTGTGTGTACAGGATAGCAGAATTATAATAAGGAATTTTTCCCTTTCTTCAGCTACACTCTTAGCAACTAAAAGCCTTTTAATGAGAAGTTCTCATAGGTGTATTGGCAACTGTTAAACTCTTAGAATACTAAACAATAATTAACTAATAGTGTTATGGTTTGGGGGTTACAAAAAATTGCAGGACTTCAGTAATGTCTAGAGATGTCCAGAGCAATTGGGATGAAGGGAAGGAGAGGAGGAAGAGGGGGATAGCTGTGTAGGTATGTATGTATGTATGGGACGGCTGACATGGTTGCACTGTTGTCTTATGTCATATTGATGTGGGAAACAATCGGTGATTAGTTGTTTGAACAATCTTGTATGTCTATTTGTATTGTCCTGAGTATACACTTTGAAGCTACCAATGTGTAATACAACAACCATTGTCGATCCCCTGCCACCTTATCTGTAGTTCGGTTTTTGTACTGTTCTTGTGCTACTGTGTGTATGTTTGTTAGTGTTTCTGTTCTTTTACTTTTAAAATAAAAAATAAAAATAAAGATTCTAGAGATCAGGTTTGTCTTCAGTAAATAGTCTTTCCTGGTTAATTTTGTTTTACTCAGATATTGCTCTGAAAGAAGAAACTATAGTAGTAGACTCTTAGCAGAGGAAGTGTGGAAGTTTCTTTATTCTTGCCAGCCTGAGAAAAATGGAATAAATGTATGCTGCAGATTTCCCACATACAAAATCAGCTGTCATCACTGCTTTCCAACTCTGACACAGTCAAGTTGTCAAGACAACAGAAAAATATTCTCAGGTGTACAAACGGCTTAGAAAATATAACTCTAAACTCATTCTGCAGAAAGCAAAAAAGAGGTACTTACTTCAGGGCATAGCACGTCTGATTGGAAGAGTAATGTACATTAACACCTCAAAACTGGTGCAGTCTAATGGAAAAGGATTATCAATTTGTCATAAAAAGTTAAAATGACTATAAATTACATCATTAAAATATGACTACAAAATTATACTAACAAAAATACCCATGAAAAATAAAACATGTAATATGAATATTACAATTTTATAATGATTATCTGGGTCCCGCATTGCCAAATGGAATTTTCAGTTCCTCCAAAAAAATCAGAAAGCAGCTAACCATTCCCTCCAGTGCCTATTCGCCCATTTGGATACTTCCCAAGTCTCTATACCACAGTGGCTGATAAAGAAAATGCACCAGAGATATTCACCCTCCTTCCAGGCCCACACACAGAGGACCTGCAACCCTCCTCTTCTCTTCCTTCCCCTCCCGCAGGCTGGAATTAAACACCAACATGGCTTTGGAAGCCAAGATTGGGGTGGCAGGGCCTCATCAGTCTGGATTCCTGATCGCGAGGTGCAGAATTCAGTCCATCCCACAGCTACCCCGCACTCCTGGGTGAGCTTTACAAAATACATTTCTTTTTTTTTTTTTGCTCAGCCACTGAGACGTTGAATTTGAATTTGCACAAATAGTTTTACCTTAACTAACATAATATCCTACTAAGTATCTAAGGAAATGAGGCCCTCTTTTCAAAACATTGCCACCTTTAGGGAATTTCTGGGAGTACTCTTGCCTTGTGGACATCAGAATTTATGATCAGATTTTCTGCGACCTCTCAAAGGTCACACGAATGTCACAACCCGTGACTTCTTTGTCTCTTATCTTTTTCTTTTTTTGTCCATAATATTATTTCATTGATTGTGAGAAAAAAAAAGAAAGATGGAAAGGCAAGAATCATATCACTATGATAAAAGGAAAAAAGCAATTTATTAGCTCTTCTACAAAGCACATCAGACATGTCCACATGAAAATTGAATCCACAAAGGAGTGGTAAAGAGGAGAGAAGAACATGATTTAATTTATTCTCGGCTAACAGGAAACTGAAATCCATATGGCTTTCATCTCTCCTGCCCACAGGGTGGGTTGGGGGCCACATCTGTGAGAAATATGCTTTATGTCAGACTGATTACGAGAGTCAATATTAGACATATCCACTTTCTCTTTAAGGGTAGGCACACTCCCTCATCTATTTATTTCTCTGGTGGGGCTTAAAGGGAGGCCTTAATCAACTTGCCTTGTAACCAAAAGGCATTTGGAAGAAAAATCTATACTTGTTTCCTTAGGCAGATTGCTGAAGCATGAAATGGGATGTCTTGTCCTGCATGCCTTGGTTGGAAATGCCATATATTCTGTTTATTTATTTGGATGGGGAAAAGCAGGAGGCTTGTGGAAAAGTTTTATACTGCCACAGACTTTGAGTGATTTGGTTCAGATGGCTGGAGGAAGACAGGCAGATGCTCTTATCGAGATAAGGCTTGCAAAACAAGTTTTCCTTTAAAACACAGGAAGACGGAGTCATCACAGTGACATCAACCCAAGGATAACAAAACAACAGCAACAACACCTAAATTACTTCCTTTTTGTCAAACTTCCTGGGGCATCTTAACTGGTAATATTGGAAACACAAACTCCATGTATCATCTGAAAGGGATCAAAAAATGAAAATTCAACCTGGGTAGTAGGAGTTTTTCCACAGGTCTGATCTCCAGATTAGAGGTCTACGGCAGAGGAAGAAAATACTATTGAGACGAAGAGAAAAAAAATTTCCACTTGGAATGGCCTAGAGTTAGTTGGGAGATGTGTGCACAATTGCTCATCCCAGGAGGAATTTCCACCAACTGACCTCCCTGTCTAAGGAAGTGCTTTCTCTCTGCTTCAGGGATGTAGTTCACAAGTTGGTGGGAAGAAAGAGAAGCAGGCTTTGAAAACAGATGAGGACAAGGACTCTGGGCAGCCAGCAGAGCCCATGCGGTGAGCTACCACTATCACTGTGGTCTGGATGGTCCAGCTCACCCTGTTGCTTCCTGGATCGTGTGTGCTGGACACAGCTGCCATCACCTTGATAGATTTTCCATAGTCCCAACCCTGTGTACTGCCATCCAGGTCCCTATTCAAAGTCTAGGGGAGATGCGTTTGATTAATCAAGCCCGGACAGAGTTCAATGCTGCACTGTCTACCAGAGGCCAGAAACATGAGTGTCTGTTCTATGGACAGCTATGGAGAAGGGAGGTTCTATCTCCCAACAAGACAGGGAATTCCCAAAACTTAAGAAGTAGGTGTCTATCAAGAGCCAAAGTATGACAACATCCCCTTGCAAGGGGACTTTCATTTTACTCAAGTGAACTGGAAGGGGGGCTGGGGATATAGCTCAGTGGAGTAAGCGCTTGCCTAGCAAGCACAGGGTCCAGAGTTCGATCCCCAGTACCGCAAAAAAAAAAAAAAAAAAAGTGAACTGGAAGGGACCTGAGGAGAAAGGAGGAGAAGTAGAGATGATAGTACAGGCTCACAGAGGATCTTGGCTGAGGAGAGTTGATTCTAGACAGCTTGGGAGGAAGGACGCACTTAAAATCAATGAACTTAGGTGCTTAGCTGCAGGAAAAAGTTGTGTTTAAACAAGAGAGTAAATATTGATAACAGAGGATAGTATGTGACTATAAATGCTGTTTTTCTTTTTATAGGCATTTTAACTAAGAGTGGAATATGAATTTCAAGATCCATATTGTAGTGTAAATTTAGGAGTCTAGGTTGCAATCATATTGTAAGAATATTTGAGAAACTGAACAAACCACATATCAATCAATCCACAGCTATCAGCTCATATGTTATATCCAGGCATAGAGGATACTCTATCCCAGCTCAGGAAAAAAGAAGTTCTAGGTTCTCTACCAGGATCAGAAATTGTGGAAAAACAGCCGTTCTCAGCCTATTAAAATGCTACCATTGTACTCCTTTGAAGTTGTATAATAGGAAATAGAAAACCAGTTAGAGAAGAACAAATAAAACTATCTCTACTCATAAAAAACAAATGTGACTTTCCAAAGAAATCTACCAAGATGCTCCTACAACTAATAAGTGAGTGTGACAGGGTTATGAAACTACAAAAGTCAACTTCTAGACAGCAACAATGAACAACGGGATTTTAAAGTTTAAAAGACGTTATCATTTATAACACTTCTGTGCTCAAATACTTAGGTTTAAATCCAACAAAAATATGCTCAGGGCTTATATACTAAAAACAAAATATTGATTTACTAAATCATGGGAGATCTAAGTGACTACATTTCTCATAGAGTGGACCTGATGCTGTGGAATCTATTCAGTTTTTGCTTTTTTCAAGAGTGTTTATTTCTTTTTCTCCTTCACATTTGAAGGATTTTTATTCTGGATATAGAATTACAGTTTGACAGTTGTTTTCTTTCAATACTTTAAAAGATATCACTCCAGTAACTGTGACTTTCACAGTTTCTAATGAGAAGTCTGCTGTAAATCTTATTCTTACATAGTTAATGCATTTTTTTCCTCTGGCTGTATTCAACGTTTTTCTTTTTGCATTTGATTTTGAGCAGTTTGTATATGCCCATAGGTGGCTTTTTGTATGTTTTGTTCCATTTTGTTTTTCTGTTATCCTGTGTGAAATTCTCTGAGATTCTCAGACATGTAATTTGGTATCTGCAGCTAACTTTGGACAAATGTAAGATTATTTCTTCTGCCTCATTCTTTGTCTTTTCCCTCTGGTATTCCACACACGTGTATGTTGGAAAGTTGATCATTCTCTCACAACATGTTGATGCTTTTTTCTTTTGTTTATTTTTATAATTTTTCTCTTGTCATTTCAATTGGGATAACTTCTATTGATCCATCTTCAAATCTGTTGATTCTCTCTTGGGCAGTGTTGAAAGCATTCTCTACCTTTGTTACAATTTTTTTTTAAATTTCTAGCATTGTCATTGACGCCATCCTATTACTTGCATCTACCTGTTGAAATTATCTGCCTTATCTTGTATATTGTCTCTTTCCTATCAGAGCTATTTGTATATTAATTATAGTTATTTCTAATTCCCTATTTATGAATTCTTTGTATGTGCATACCTAGGTTTCATTCTATGGACAGTTTTCCTATCAGACTGTATTTTGTTGCCATGATAAATTTTTATATGTTAAAACTTTTCCTAGGTTTTCTATTCTGTTTCACTCATCAATATGTCTAATTTTTGCCACTATCTTTATTCCTGTACTTGTAAAATATCTTCAAATTTAGTGGTAAAAATCCTCTAGTTTTCTTTTTCCAGAATTATTTTGCTATTCTAGTATTTGCTGGTCTAGTTTTGCTATTCCATTCTATATACATTTTAGAATCAACTTGTCGATTGTACAAAAAAGCCTTGTAAAGTTTTGTGACAAGCTGGACATGAAATATATAGCAGTAAATACTGGTAAGTACTTATTTGGTTGGAAACAAGCAGCATTCTTTATGCTCATACTTTTTTTTTGCCCTTTTATGAGACAGGGTTTAACTGTGCAGTTCAGGCTTGCCTTGAACTCACTTTGTAGCAAAGGTGGGCCTCAGACTCACAGTGATCCTCCTGCCTCAGCCTCTCAGGTGTTGGATTACAGGCGTGTGCCACCATGCCTGGCTGCTCAGACTTTAATATGGGTATGTGTGCTAATCTATTCACAAATTGAGTTATGTTTCTAGTTTGTTGTTGCCATGGATGCTGGAGTTTATTGTTGATAATGGGCACTAGAGATTTCCAGTCCTTCCAATGATGTTTTATTTTTGTCTCTCTGATTGGTTTTGCATCATTTTTTGTATGGCTCATCAGAGAGAATTGCCCTCTTACAGCTGCCCCCAAAAAACTTTCCTGTTATTTTTGTATGTGTGTTACTTAGCACACTGATCATCCAGTCTCTAGAATTCTCACTAAGCATCAGACTTAGCCAGGTGCTGGGAGCCTCGTTCTCATAAGTGTGGCCTTCACAAGAGTGGTAAGTACACTTCTTCAAGAGGGAGAACCTTTTTGAATCCTTTGTGCTCCTTCTCAACCACAGTTGATATCCATCTGTGCCCTCAGGATACAGTTTTAACAAGCTGGTCCTGTGGGTTGTATGTTTCTTTTTCTTTTTTCTTAAGGGTAATAAGCAATAGTTCAATCCAAAACATTATTAAAACTTCTGTCAAAGACATACTGTGCGTCTTCATTCTCCTTGTTAATGAAATTTGACGTCATGTGACTTTGACTCTTCTCCCAAAGTAAAATGACCATGAAAGATCAGTCAGAACATCAAGGCAGCCATGAGTGTGCAAACACATATTTATAGTAAGGGTGAATGTTTGAGGGAGATTAATGGCAATGGGCCTTTTGCTGTGATAAAATTTTAAGTGCTTACTATATAATTTGATCACAACTTATGCTACCCTACTGGTCACCCCTCGACATCCTCAGGGGACTGTTTCTAGGACCGTTCCCATACCCCTGGATATGCAAATCCATACAGGTTCCAGTCGCTTATATCAAATGGTATAGCATTTGCAGAGAACATATGCACCTCCTCCCACGTACCTGAAATCATCTCCACTCATCTTGTCAGATCTAACACAATGTAGACACTATGGTGCTCTATATTGTTTATACCAGATTGTTTATGGTATTAGGTTGAGAAAAAAATTAGTATGAATTTTTTCCAAACACTTTTAATCCACAATTGGCTCTGTGCACAGCTGCAAAAGCATGAATACAGAGATACAGAGGGCTGACTAGAACTTGAGTGGATGAGTCCTCAGCATCAGGCCTGGCCTTCTCCTGTTTCAAGTGGGACATGTAATAGCATCTCATGTGGCACAGACACTGGGGCTTAACACATCTTTGCACAAAGTCTGGCCCATGGGACCATGAGCCAGCCCTCCGGGCCCAGTGCCTAGCTCTCTACCTGTGCTCCCTTCTTCCCCTCCCCCAGCTTCTCTCACTGTGTTTCCCCAATTAGCTAGAGCAGCGCTACTCACGTGGCCAGGCCCTCTGTGAGCAGTGAGGTATGCCAGAGGTGGAGATGGAAGAACTGGTCATTACTCCAGAGGATGGAACATACTGCACATCCTAGCAGTCTCCGCTGAGTGGGTGCTAAGAGGTCCCTAGCTCAGGGACTCATATCCACTAGAGACTCCAGTGGCCTGGCCACCCGCTCTCACCTGAAAGACCTGTACCTACACTGGTTCCATGCTGCTTGTTCCAGAACTGGTTGCAGCCCCATCATTTATTTCACTCTCTTTACTAAAGAGTATTTTTGTTCATTCACCTCCTTGCAATCCACAACTCTACCAATGTCCCTTCCATTGGCCATTTGCTGGGGAATTACTTGTTAGAAGCTGACAGAGCGGCACCATTTAAACTGCTGCTCCCTGCTTTTAATGCCCTCACCTTCCCCAAAATACCCTTAGCTCTCCAGAGCTAACTAGAGCGGAAGAGAGGATTAAACACTTAGAATTATCCCTTTTAATCTCCACCTGTCCATTAAATCCCTGGGTGCCTCTTCGGCCCACTGACTCAGCTTCTCTGTGCTTGGGCTCTCAGAGCTGAAATTCGAGATAATGTCACCAAGAAACATTCTGAGTACTTTGTGAAGTTGAACTCCTCAAATGGAAAGCATTTTACAGATGTCAAGAGCCTTGGAAGAGCTGCAGAAATCAGGCCGGTGGCATTTGCAGCACACCAATTTGGAGTTTTCTTTATGTGCATTTAATTGGTACAACAAAAACCCTCAAAGTTCTCAGGATGAAATAAAAATCCTAACATTTCTTTTCCATTTTTTCAGAGCACTTGGTTTGGAGGGTAGGTAAGATCATGTCTAGTTGAACATTTATGAAAATGAGATTGTATTTTTTGAAAATTTATAAGGAGAGTAGGGTTACAGGGGTGAATGAGAAACACCTATACAAGAGAAATTGACCAAGCAGTAGTGCAAATAGGCTGTTATGCAGTAAATATTTGTGTCTCGCCCCCTAATTCATATGTTGGAAATCCTGACCCTCAATGTGATGGGTTTTAGAGTGGGCCCTTTGGGAGGTATTTAAATTAGATTCAATGCATATGGAGCTTCTCTTTCTTGTAAGAGAAGAGACCAGAGTTTTCCCTCTGCCTTGCCATTTGAGGACACATGTAGAAAAGGGTGATCTGTGCTTCAGGGAAAGATCCCTCATGAAGAGCTCAATTGCCTTAACACCTGGCCTTGGACTTCCTGCTCTAGTACTATGAGGGCATAGAGGTGTCTTGTGTAAGGCACATAGCTGATATTCTTTTGTTATAGCAGCCCAAACAGACTAACATGCAGTTATTCAAAATGCAGTGTTTGGGGACATGGGTGCTATGCCATGGATACATCCAAAAACAATGGGGAAACAGCTTTCACAAGGGAACTGACCTGTGTTTTCACCAAGCAGGCAATGTCTTAACAGACAACTCAGGTATTTATTGAATGGTTACTGTGCACTTAGAAATGCTCTGAGTGTAAAATTACAGCAGTAAATGTACAGATAAAAATCCCTCTCTTTCATAGTTGACTTCTGGAGGATGTGAATGAAAACATGACACACTCAATTATGCAAGAGATGAAAGGACTTTGGTCACCTGGAGCATCAGGTATCTGAGTAGTGTGATGAGGAGCAAGGCATGAGGGCAAGGAAGGGCTAGATGGGGATGCACCTTATCTCAGGCTTTAATGGTTCATTTCTTCACTACAGGTATGCAAAGGCTGAATTCGCTGGATGGTGGTCAGGTTTATCTACTGAAAACTGTCCTCCAAATTTTAGCCAAATAATTCCATCTCATAATGGGCCACAGTGTAGCTGTCCAGTGACCCCTCAGCAGTTGCTGCAGCTCTGTGCCAGATTGCCGCATAACAAGGCCATCTATTACTGCAGCAGGATGGTACTAAGTCTGGAGGTATCCTCAATAAGGATGGGATGGCAGCGAGCACACGCAGTTTTTTCCAAGGACTCTTCTTGCTTTTAGTCCTGATTTTGCTGTTTTAATTAGTGTCTAATAAAATCAATATCTTATCAAAGGGAGGGAGGCTGGAGACTTAGGCAGTGCTGCAGCCCACTGCTCTATGAATAAGCTGGACCTGTCAGAGTTGTCCTTTGAACTGTCATCCCCCTCTCGGGTTGTAGGCAAATGTTGCTTTCAAGTCCCTCTGGCAAATCCATGCAACAAATTATATAATACTGTATGCTGTGGCTTGTGTCTAGATGTCCCCCCAAAGCCTCATGCGGTCATAGGTGGGGATTTTCAGAGGTGACTGGATCTAGGTTATGTGCTGCTAGGATCAAGGAGTTGATGCTAAGGTTGAAGGTGAGTGGGTAGCCTGGAAAATTATAAGAGACAAAGGAGGGCAGCAATGTTCCATTGCTTGTTGCTTGTTGCTTGCTGCCTTTTGCCTGCCTGCCCTGTGATGTGCCTCTGCCATGCCACCCTGCCTTGGAGCCACCCAACTATGAGCTGAAGCCTCTACCATCTGTGAGCTAAATAAACTTTTCCTCCTGTAATTGAGGGAGTCAGGTATTTTGTCTCAGCAATGAGAAAAGTAACTAAGACACCATTATTATGGCTAAAGAATTCCTTTCACGTTGAAATTCTTTGGGAACTTGTATGTACAGGTCTGAAATTCTGTCACTTCCTTCTCTTTACCAAAACCTTTGTTATAAACATTACAGTGAGGAGTATTTTAGAAATGGGACAATCACCACACAGCAGGAAACGCTGCGCTAGGCACAGTAGTCTAGATTTTAGGACTCTGTAAGCTGAGCTGCATGAGGGTCCTTTTCACTACGAGGCTGTGATTCTGAGAGTGGAGATCACTTTTTAACTTACCAACTCTGAGGCATGACGCCTTATGGCTCATACATAGTAGTTGATCAACAGGCAATATTAAGAGCTTAATACTTCTGTTGTGATTAATTCATCGTTTCAATGTGGTGGCTTAGTTTTATTTATTTTGAATCCATTTATGCACTGTATCATGGTGTTTTGGATAATGATGGACTACATAGACTCCCTGGTAGATTTGTAAGATTTTTGTAATGCAGCTGAAACTTTCCTATTGTCTAATAATTTACAACCCGGTTCATATGTTTAGATATACTTAGGTATGCAAAAACTATACACACAAGTAGTTTACAGTTGCCTACAGTATTCAGAACAGTAGCATGCTCTACAGCCTTGTAGCCTAAGAGTAGTATACTATATCAGAGTGTAGGTATGTAACAGGCTAGACCACCTAGATTTGTGTGAGTACACATTATAACACTCACGTGACATAAGATAGTCTAAAACTAATTTCTCAGAATGCATCCCTATTGTTACATGACACAAGACTGGGTAATATATACCACAGGATTTCTATAAACCACGTTAGGCAATCATGCTACTTTCAAGAACATTGCATAAAAACGAAAGTGTCTGATCCTTGCAGGATTTTTTTTATTTCACCTACTCTGTCTCTCCCCTACACTTACACAGAAATCTGCGCTTTAAAACTACCTGGCTCACAGTGGGAGAGTTTGTGCTGATGCCCTAGATTTTAGAATCCAATAAACCAGAGATAAAACAGAATGGCAAATAATAGAAACCAAACAATGGTACAAAGTGAAGCACACATTTATAAAGAAGTTTGTTTCCTGTATCTACAACAGGAGTCTATGCAGCCTAGTGCCGGCCTGGAGTTACTTTCACTGCCCTACCATGGAAAACAATCAAAACACTGCCAAGCATTTCTTCCCTGTTCCAGTGAACCTGGGAGGTGAGGCCACAAGCAACCATAGCAACACCTCTCAGGATTCTGATTTTTCTCACCTCTTTCTCCCCCTCCTGTATCCTCCCCTCCTTCAGCTACCCCAGTGTCTCTCCACCTCTCTTTTCAGTCTTCATCTTACCTCTTCCCAGGCCACCTGTGCATCCCACTTGCCGCTTTCTTCTCTCCTTTAATTCTCTTATGCTTTCTCACAGACAATTTTTGTTTCTTTGTACACACCCTGTCACCACATTTCAAGTTTTGTCTTTATTTCTCCCCTTGCTCCAATTAGTTCAAAAAAAGGCCAGGGATCCAGCAGCCACCCTGGCAGATGAGAGGATGCCGGGATCTGAGGTCTGAGCTGCATTCTCTCCCTCATGCAGAGAAGGTGTAATAAGGTATTAGCTGCCATGTAAAACCTTTTCTTTCAGTCCTATCACCTGTGCTGAACTGTTTTACTTGTTGAAACTGTTCTAACATCTGCAGCAAAACAAAGGGAGAGTCAAGAAATTTTTTAAAGCACCATTATTCCTTAAAAGATCCCCTCCAAGTAAGGCAGAACTGGGATGGACTACAGAAAATCAAAAATGGAGTCATTGCAAATGAATGTAGAGTCTGGGAGATTTCTGGGCCTATAGGAGCCAAGAAAAGGAAACAGAGATTACAAATAAGGATCCGAGATTACAGAAATCTGGTTCAAATCCTGAATCCAACACTTAGCAACTGTGAAGCCTGGGGCATGTAATTTCATAATTTCATGGTCCTAAAGTTCTATTTCCTAGCTGGGTGTGGTGGGACATCCCTGTAATCCCAACAGTCTTGGAGGCTGATACAGGAAGATCACAAGTTCAACCCCAGTAGGAAACTTAGCAAGATCCCATCTCAAAAATAAAAATAAAATAGAAATAGAAATAGAAAATAAGGAGACATGAGGGTAGAATTCAGTGTGAAGGCCATGGGTTCAATCCCCACTGTCCTTCTCCCCCACAAAAATGTTGTTTCCTTATTGGAAAAACTGTAAGATTAATTTTTTTATGGCTAAATGGGTAAAAGAAAAAGTGATTAACAAAGAACCCAGAGCAAAGAATTCTTTAAATGTTAGTTTTGTGATGATTCTGTGTATTATCTTTAGACCTCAACTAAGACATCAGATTTTATATGTGTTTACCTCAGAGTACTTTATATCTTTTGTGAAACCTTCAATTCTTTTTACAAATTGTTTTCTGTTAATTTACAATATGCAATAGACAACCATTGGTGAATTTCCACCATCTTGTCTAGTGAAACTCTGTATGGTCTCTAATGTTTCATTTAATGATTATTTTTTATTCTCTTTAATGATTTGAACAATCTTCCATTCTTACATCTGGTAATCTGAGCAACATAGTTGAAGATAACAATATGTAATATAACAACCACTATTAATTCCTATCATTTTGTTTTGAAACCCTATATGATTTTTTAATGTTCTTGCTTTGTTTTGTTTATGTCTGTGATGTTGGTATGTTGCTATTGTTCTTTTTCTTTACTACTCTCTTTAAAATACATTTGTATATTTTAGATTATCCTACAATGTGTTAATGGAGTTTTCAATAAACCTTACAATCCTTTGATAATTTCCAGTTGTTGTCTGATAGAATGTCACAGATGCGGTCATTTCCGTGTGAACACCCACACATGTTTGTGTGTAATTGTGCCCCCCATATCCACAGATTCACGTCCACAGACTCCGCTAACCACAGGTAGTTATCATTCTTAAATAGATATCATTCCTAAATAGGTATATGGGATGATCAAAATATACAGTGAAACTATACAGTGAATAATTGCCTTTTAAACATTTATGACTATACAAGACACATTGCCATCAATCCCCCACAAAATAGTCCCCCTTCAAATACATTAATCAAATCATTCTTGCCACTTTCCGAAGCAGTTCTGGAAGTCCTTTTTCATGAGCATCGTTGAAGTATGACCAAAAATGAGGGGAATTTTGCTGCGGCGTGCTATCCAATGAAAAGGCAGGTTTGCAAAAGCATTTCAGTGTTTCCACATCTATGTTATTCACTACATCTAGCATTATAGGGTTTCTGGCTTTTTTCTAAGATCCAAATGATGATAAAAGGTAAATACTTTTAATTGCTTCAAGACATTGAGGCAGTAATAAAAATGGAACTAAAGAAACTCATGAGGGAGGACTTTCAGAACTGCTTTAGAAAGTGGCAAGACTGTTGGGATAAATGTGTGTGAAGTGATGGGGAGCATTTTGTGGGATGTTAATGGCAATAAATTTTTCACTGTAATAATTTTTCAATTTAAACATTCACTGTATTGTTGATCACATCATTTCATACATATGTGGGGCACCCCCCTCCTGTTGCTCACGCCTACCACTTCTCAAGTCCTGTGGGAAATAAAAGAGAAAAACCCCACCCTTACCACTGACACCAGCAGCCTCATACACTCTGTAGGACAGAGGGACAGCACCCAAACTACCATATCCTAGATGGCTCTGCATCTTGGTTCTCCTCAGCACAGGGCAGCACAGGTGACAACCAAAAGACCAACTTGACTGAAGATAAGACCAATACCTAGCAGGAGAGTTTCACTCCAAGACTAAGGTGCTACCCTGCAGTAGAGACTGGGTAAGAGACAGCACCGGAGACAGGCTTCAAAAGGGTGAGAGCTATACACAGATGTGCTGAGACTCCGGAGAAACAATGTCGGGTCAGGAAGATCGTGAGGTCTGTATTACGCAGGGTGAGGATGGGGTTGATGATGTAACCTTTAGGAGTGGGTCTGAAGAGTTGGTCTCGTAGTTTGCACGAGCTTTTGCATCATTGTTTATATCCACCAGAAACTGCAGTGGTCTCATTACTACAGACCTGGGCTGCCTAACGTTCCACACCAAAATGACAGACCTCAGCGTGGATTAAGGATGTTTTAAGAATGGCTCTTAGGGTTTATCTGTACCCCATTTATCTTGGACACCATTGCTGCCAGACTTTTACTACTATGGTCATGTGACACAGTTGACATTGTCAAGTTATTTTTCTCTATATGCCAATATCTGGAATGCCTGGAGTCATAAATAATTCTGTGGCTCATTCCTGAAGAGTCAGGCATTGGGCTAAAGAAGCTGCAAACCCTAGCACAGAATATAAACAAAAAAATAGAAACATTAAAAAATAAGCCAACAAAATGCCTCTAAAAACTGACAACTCCCTAAAGTCTGTCCAAGGGGAAATCATAAGCCACACAGCAGAAATGTCTGAAAGAGTATCATAGGAGATTTTTAAAAAGTTAAATAAGATGCTTGGAGAATTCAAGGAAGACATAGATAAACAGATAATGATTCAAACAAAACAAAATGATTGGCAAGCCTAGAGAATTCACTAAGAAAAATTTAGTGGTGCTAAAGAAACAGACACAAAACATGATCATCCAATATAGAAAAAAATGGAAATCCATAAAAAGTTCCAGACATTCAGGAAATAAAAAATATGATTGAAAGTATGGACACCCAAAACAGCTAATATGAAGACAGAATGTTAGATCTAGAAGATAGGGTTTTAGTTAGTGATAAATTAATGAAATATATCTTAAAAACAGCAAGGCAACATGAAAAATTTATACATCATCTGCTAGGTGACTGAAAAATGATTAATACGAGAGTAATGGGAACTAGTGAAATATTAGAAGATAGCATAAAGGGTATAAAAACCTATTTATAGAAGTAATAGCAGAAGCATTTCCGGACATAGAAAAAGAATTTACCATTCAGATAAGTGAGACACACAGAACCCCAAATAACCATGATCAGATAAAAGCACTCCATGCCACATAATAACTAAAATGTCAGAAATCCAATACCAGAAAATAATCTTAAAAGCACTTATAGAAAAGAAAACTCATCAAAATTACAAAAGATTTTTCAAAATTTTGTTACTTGTTTTTCTAATGTTTCTATTTTTTGGTTTTTTTTTTTTTTTTTGTACTGGGGCTTGCAGTTTCTTTATCCCAGTGCCTGATTCTTCAGGAATAAGCCACAGTATTACCTCTTGCTTCTCCTAAAGGCAAGGACATTTTGGAATGAATTATTTCAAGCCCTGAAAGAAAACAACTTCCAATCCAGACTGATATATCCTGCAAAATTATCCTTCAAAATTGGTAGAGAAGTAAGATATTTTCATGAGAAAGAGCACCTGAAGAAATTCACGACCACCAAACCAACACTCCAAAAAATTCTCCAAGACATCCTAGAATAAGACGAGAAAAGTAAGTAACAATGCCAAAAAGCTCAATATAATGAATGTATTTTATAGGGCTACCAATTAAATAGAAGGGGAAAAAACAAAATAACAACAATTAGCTAACACTGACAATAACTAGTCAATAGTTACCAATTATCACTAGCAATATGAGTGGACCCAATTCACCAATCAAAAGCACGTATTAACAGAATGGATAAAGAAACAAAATCCAAAAGCATGCTGTATACAAGAAGCATATCTAACCCAAAAGAATTCATAGGCTAGAAACTAAAGGATAGAAAGCAATATTTCATGCAACCCCAAAACAAGCAAGAGTATCCTATTTTCAGACAAAGTGAACTTTAAACCAAACTTCATCAAAAAAGACAAAAAAGGACATTACATATTGCTTAATGAAACTATTCAACAGGAAGAGACAACAATTATAAACATGGTGCGTCCAACTTAATAAAACAAATACTAATGGGCAAAAAGATCAGATAAACATAAGCAGAATCATAATGGAGGACCTCAATACCCCACTACCATAAATGGACAGATCAACTCAACAAAAAATCAACAAAGAAATATTAGAGTTGAACCAAACCTTTGAACAAATGGACTTAACATGTATCTACAGTGTTCCATCTAACAATGACAGAATGCATATTCTTTTCAAGAGCATATGGTACTTCTCCAAAATAGACCACATGCTAGATAATAAAACATGCCTAAGTAAATGCGAAAGAATCAAAAATTTACCATGCCTATTATCAGATCATTGTGCAATGAAACTAAAAATAAATAGCAAAAGAGACCAGAGAAAATGCAAATGTGTGGAAATTAAACAACACATTCTTGAACAATCAATGGTTCACAAAAGAAGTTAAGGAAAAAATAAGAAAGCTCCTAGAATTAAATAATAATTCCAGTAAAACATACCAAAATTTATGAGGCACAATGAAATCAGTCCAAGGGAAGTTTATGGTTGTAAATGACCAGATCAGAAAAATACAGCAAGCCCAAATAAATAACTCTATGATGTATCATCTCAGGGTCCTACAAAAGCAAGAACAATAAAGATCAGACCATAAATCAATGAAATAGAGACTAAAAATACAAAAAAATCAGTGAATCAAAAAGGTGATTCTTTGAAAGAATAAACAGACAAACCCTTAGCCAATCTTACCCAAAAAGCAAAAGAAAAGACACAAATCACTGCAATTATAGATGAAAAAAGTGGGACTTCTGGTAAGAAGGCAACCAGGTAAGCAGCAGAGAAAGATTCCCCCTGGAGAATCAACAACCAGATACTGAAATACAGCAACATGAGAAAGACAAGAAGGACAGAAATGAGTGCCCTGGTACCCTGGACCCAGGAAAGATCTGAAATGGAAATTGAAACTCTCAGAAAGAGCAAACAAGACCTCTCCTGGAGAAAAAGCTCAGAAGGCCGCCATGTCGCAGTTAGAGGAAGAGGAGGTGGAAAAGGAAAAAGCCACCACTCCATACACACCCTCAGCCCGCTCCCTCATTCCGGCAATCACAGCTTCAGCCTCAGAGGCTCCTGCTCACGGAATCATCCCCAATCGGTCAAGGGAGAGCATAGTCCTGAAAGCTGGTTCAAAATCAGAGAGGACAAAGCACAGCCCGAAAAGGAAGCAGTGGAGGTCAGGAGTGGTCGAATCCAGTGTGAGGATGGGAGGTTGCAAAGGCCAATGAAGCAGAATCCCCACTCTGCTGAAATCTTTCTAATCAGTGCCCTGAGGCAGTCTGGAGTCAAGGCAACCAGTGAGCAGCCCACTACACCCAGCTCTATACTTGCCCTGAGGATATGGCCTCAGACCTCTACACTGTGTGAGCAAATGCCAGCAAAGAGTAGCAGAAAGCAGTGGAAGCGACCCCAGGACCATAGTAATTCCCAGGGATCCAGTCAAAAAACAAAAGGGAGATGGAGCACAACAGAAAAAGTGAGCTACAGACGGAGGCGGGCTACATAGCTGTCTTGGTTACTTTTCTCTCGTTGCAGAGACAAAATACCCAACGCCCAAAATGAAGGAAGGAAAGGTTTATTTAGCTTACACTTTGTGGAGGTTTCAGTCCATACTTGGCTGGTTCTCAGGCAGAGTGGCACATGTCAGAGGGCAAACTGTTCAGGTCAGCAGAGCACAGCAAAAACAACGAGCAAAAAGGAGGAATAGCAGGCAAGCAGCTTCTCTCCTTCCCTTACATTATAAACAGGCTATCCCCACCCAGGGGGCATGTAGCTCTCACACAGTCTTCATGCCCTCCTCTTCACAGGGTCAGGATGTACACAAATAAGCACCCAAGCTCCCTTCTGAGTCACATAGTAAACCTTCTAAACTTCTCAAATTAACATAATAAACAACATCCCAGGACTTCCGGGAAGATGGCGACCGGGTAGGCAGCAGAGAGAGAACCTCCCAGAGGATTACCACCCAGACAATGGAATATAGCAATATGAAGACAAAAAGGAGAGAGGTGTGTACCCTGAACCCAAGAAGGATCTGAAATGGGAACTGAAGCCCTAGGAAAGACCAAGAGAAACCTCTCCTGGAGGAAAGGTTCGGAGGGCCACCACGGCACAGTCAGAGGGAGAAGAGACGGAGAAAGAGGAAGCCACTGCTTCAAACACACTCTTGGCCCAAGCCCTCATTCCAGCAATCACAGCTTCAGCTTCGGAGACCCACACTCATGGAAGCCTCCCAACTCGGCCAGGGGAGAGCGGAGTTCCAAGAGCTGGTCCAGGTCTGGAGAGGAGAGGGCACAGCCAGGAAAAGAGGCAATGGTGGTTGGGAACTGTGGTCAAATCCAGTGTGAGGATGAGAGGTTGCAACAGCCACTGAAGCGGAGTTCCCACCCTACAGCAACCTTCCTAATCAGCACCTGGAGGCGAGGTGGAGCCAGAGCAGCCAGTACACATCCTACCACACCCAGCTCTATGCCTGCCTCAAGGCTGTGGCCTCCTGCCTCTCCACTCTGTGGGCGGCTGCCAGTGGGGAGCGGTGGGGTGCATCGGCAGAGACATCAGAGCCACAGCAACTCCCAGGGATCCAGCCAAGGAACAAACAGGAACTGGAGCACAACATCAAGAGAGAGCTGCAGATGGAGGTGGAACACATGGCCCCACGCCCTTCTCACTCCAACATCAAGCAGGAAGCATGAACTGAGTTGCTGGGCTTCAGCTCCCACCCTGAACGCCCTCTGTGCGCATCTTGAGCCTCGACGGCCTGTGCAATCACCTCCTGTTCCTGACAGCAATGGGACGAGTCCACGGGCTTCAGGACTCACCCCAAACTACTAATACGAGCAACAAGAGTGTCTCCATACTGCTTGCATTTATGAACCTTGTATGAACCCGTGGCGACCGGGTAGGCAGCAGAGAGAGAACCTCCCAGAGGAATGCCACTCAGACATAGGAATATAGCAATATGTGAAGGACAGAAAGGAAAGAGGTGGATATCCTGAACTCAGGAAGGATCTGAAATGGGAACTGAAACCCTCGGAAAGACTAAGCAAAACCTCCTCTGGAGGAGGGGATTGGAGATCTGCCATGGCGCAGTCGGAGGGAGACAAGATGGAGAGGGAGGAGGTCGCTGCTCCAAGCACACCCTTGGCCCACACCCTCATTTCAGCATTCGCAGCTTCATCGGAGACCCATTGCCCAGCTGCAAGGGGTGGGGAAGGGTAATGCTGGAGATCAGGAGGAGGTGGGAGGAGAAGAAAGGGCCTCTGGCATCAAGGCAACGGGACAAAGCCAAAAGGGTCACAGAGGGCGCCCTGATGGGGGTGCGTGCCCCACAGCTGCGCCACTGAGGGCCCTGTGGCTGCTCCGCTGTGGGCCCCACGGCTGCCCTGCGGTGGGCCCCGATGCTGCTCTGCAGTGGGCCCTGTGGCTGCTCCACTGCTGCTCCGCAGTGGGCCTGGTGGCTGCTCCACTGAGGGCCCCGCTCAGGGCACCTTATGGACTAGACCCGCCCCCACCCATAGCACGATGACAGGGTGGAGCTGGGCGTTCCGCTGTGAGCATATGTGCTTTCCCACCTACAACCATGGCAATTTGTATGCACCCATGTATGTTATAATATAGTCTGAGGCAGCTGTATCTCTTCCCAAGGTGAGAGTCCAAGGATATAGATAAACCCAGGACTACAGTTATTATCACAGGGAAGATGACTGATTGAGTGGTAGGGCAACAGAGATGAGGGAGGAGGAAAATTGAATGATCAAATGGGCCATCGTCTGTGTAACTGAGTAACAAAGGTGAAGGCAACATTATGTAGGACAGCATCCAGACCTAATTCCCTTCTATGTTCTCTATAATTCTGTATTTCCTGAATCGTTTTTGTATTAACAGAAGCGAAGATAACTTTATATTATACAGCATCCAGTGCAAATTCCCTACTATCTTCTCTATAATTTGGTATTTCCTTTAATGTTTTTGTGTTAACTAATGTGAAGATAACATTATGTAATACAACATCCAATGCTAATTCCCTACTATATTCTGTATAACTTTGTATTTTCTGTATTGTTTATGGCTTTTCTGGTTCATATGTCTCCATTCTTTTGTCTTTAAAATAAAATTTAAAAAAATTTAAAAAAAATAAACAACATCCCAGAAAGGTAAGGGCATGTCCTTTTTACCCCAAGATTTACAACTGCTGAGTTACTTAGCCAAACCTCTAGACTCCCCAAGTTGACACAATGTATCATCCATAACATTCCACCCCTCATCAACTTGGCAATCAGACACTTTTCTTTCAACCAATTTCCAGATACAAAGACATGCTTATATTAGAACCATAACAATGGCCCCACGCCCTTCTCACTCCAGCACCAAGCAGGAAGCATGAGCTGAGTTACTGGGATTCAGCTCACACCCTGAACTCTCTCTCTGAGCACCATGAGTCCTGGTGGCCCAAGCAGGCACCATGTGATCCTGACAATAGCCTGAGTCAACGGGCTTCAGGACTCACCCTAAACTACTAATATGAGCACCAAGAGAGACTCCACACTGCTTGCATATATGAAAAATATATGAACTCATAGCATCAAACTACATGAAAAGCAGCAGTCCTGGAACCTGAGAGACAACAGCATATGCTACACAGCAGACCCGAGAAAATCCTCCAATTCTTTCTGAGAACTAATAACTAAACTTAGTACACACCATGATCTACCACGGTGAGCACAGGTGGAGGAGACCTCATGCCACTTGTGCCCAGCATTGTAAATGCACCCAATGCCCAACAAGATTGAGTGGCGGGATGAGGCGAAGACATGGAACTAGGGTGTAGACCCGCCTCTCTAGCTGGGAGGGGATAGTCTCCAAAGACACTAATGGCCTATGAGCGGATACCAGGCACTTTGGTGGGGAGTTCGGAGACCTGAAGGGGGAGGGGCCTCCCTTCAGGTTGCATGAGAGCCCTGAGGACCTAGACTGGCCCTCCCGCAGAGGGAGTTGGGACAGAGTCCAGGAGTCTGTGAGGGTGACCCTGTGGACTTGGATCGGCGGGGGAGCACCCCCCGGGGTGTGTCCAGTGCTCTGACTGGCCCCCAGGGTATTCCAGGTGCTATGACCCATCCCGAGAGCTCCACTCAGCCCCTGGGGGCAGGCCAGGCCTTTGCCCCACCCCTGGAGCTCTGTCCAGCCCCCAGGGCATGCCAGGCACTCCGCTCAGCCCCTGGAGCTCCAATTGGCCCCCAGGGTGTGCCAGCTGCTTTGCCTGGCCCCCAGGAAGGCCCTGAAGACTCACCTGAGCCTATAGATGCAGACACTCTGACAGAGTCTGGCAGTTCGCCGTGTAACCCCGCCTACCCAACTGGACACTCAACGGCTGTGAGGGGTTGCCAAAGGGTGCTTCTCCACTTCCTGTCATAGCGATTTGTGTACACTCACATAATATACAGCATATTTAGAAGCAGCCAAGTCTCTGCCCAAAATAAGAGCATGAGGGAATAAATAAACCAAAAGTGCAGTTATTACCAGTGGGAAGATCACTGACAGGATAGTAGAACAACAGAGGTGAAGTGGAGAGAAGTGATTAATTGAATGAGCCGTCATCTATATAACTGAGTAATAAAGATGAAGATAACATTATGTAATACAACATCCAGTGGTAACTCCCTACTATTTTCTCTGTAATTTGGTATTTTCTTTTTTATTTTTGTGTTAACAAATGCAAAGACAACACTATGTAATACAGCATCCAGTGATGGTTCCCTGTTGTGTCCTCTATAATTTGGTAATTCCTTTACTGATTTTGTTATAACAAATACAAAGATAACATTATGTTATACAGCATCCAATGCCAATTCCCTACTATCTTCTCTATAATTTGGTATTTTCTGTATTGTTTCTGTGTTATTCTGGGTTCTTTTGTCTTAAAAAAAATTAAATAAAATGAAAAGGGTGAAATCACAATCGACACTGCTGATAGCCAGATTATTAGCAACTACTTCATAAACTTATATACCAAAAATTAGAAAATTCAGCCGAAAGGGAGAGAATCCTAGGTATATATGAATACTCAAAACAGAACCAAGTAGATGTAAAATTTTTGAATAATCCAATAACAGGCAATGAAATTGAAGCAGTAATTTAAAAAACCCTGCCAACTAACAAATCCCAGGATCAGATGGATTCACCACCAAATTCTACAAGAACTACAAGGAATACTTAATACCAATACTCCTTCAACTCTTTAATGAAATCAAGAGGGAAAGAATACTCCCAAAACCACTCTTGGAAGCTAGCATTACCCTGATCTCAAAGCCAGATAAGAATCCAAACCAAAAAAAGAGAGAAAACTACAAACCAATCTCTCAGATGAATACAGATTTTTAAATCCTCAACAAGATATTGGCAAACGTAATGCAATTAATCATTGAAAAGATCATACACCGTGACCAAGTAGGCTTCATCCCAGGGATGCAAAGATGGTTCAACACACAAAAATCAGTAACATAACCAAGGACAAAATTCACAGGGTCATGTCAGTAGACACAGTAAAAGACTGTGACAAAATCTAACATTCCATTCATGATTTAAAAAACTGAATAAAATAGGTATAAAAGGACCTCATCTCAATCTGATAAAAGCCATTTATGACCAACCTACTGCCAATATCATATTAAATGGGAGAAAATGAAAGCTTTCCCTCTAAAATCAGGCACAAGGCAAGGATTTCACTATCACCACTTCTATTCAGCATAGTTCTTGAAACATTAGCCATCACAATCAGGCAAAAGAAATATATAAAAAGGATATCTATATTCAAAGCATTATTGTTTCCAGAAGACATAGACCTAAAAAACTCCAGCGAAAGACTTATAGAACTAACAAACAAGTTCAGCAATGTAGCAGGATACAAAATAAACACAAAAATCAGTAGCATTCCTATACAGTAATAATGAATTCACTGAGAAAGAAATTAAGAAAACAATACCATTCACAATAGCATCAAGAAAAATTAAATACTTACGAACTGACCTAGCCAAGAAAGTAAGAGACCAGCACATTGAAAATTATATTACTCTGAAAAAGAAATTGAGAAAGACAACAGGAAGTATAAGGACATCCTTTATACTTGGATAGGCAGAATCAACTGAAACTAAATATCTATACTTCCAAAACTGATATCCAAATTTAATGCAATCCTAGTTAAAATGCCAACAGGATTTCTCATAGATCTAGAGTAAGCAATCCTATAATTCATATGGAACCAAAACAGACCTACAGTAGCAAAAGTTATTCCAGGGCTCAGTGGTATAGCACCTGCCTGGGAAGTTAAGGTGCTGATTTCAATTCCTGCTACCAAGAAAAAAAATGTAATCCTGGGAAACAAAAGCAAAGCAAGAGACATCACAATTCCAGATCTGAAGCTGTACTTCAAAACTATTCTGATTAAAACAGCCTGGTTCTAGTACAAAAACAGGTATATGGATCAGTGGAATAGAATAAGAGAAGCCAAAAAATCCCAGGCAGATTCAGCTATTTGACCTCTGACAAAGGAACCAAAGACATACTGGAGGAAAGATAGTTTGTTTAACAAATGGTGGTGGGAAGATTGGATATCTGCATACGTAAGGTTGAGTCCAGAGCCACACATTTCACCATGCTCTAAACTAAAATCAAAATAGATCAAAGATCTAAATGTTAAAACAGAAACAATCTGCTGAGAGATAACATAGGTAATACACTTGACGACATAGACACAGGCAAGATCTGAATAGAACCCCAATGGCACAAGAAATGATATCGAAAACCAACAAATGGGGTCCTATCAAATTAAAAGACTTCTTCATAGCAAAAGGAACAAAAAACAGAGTTAAGAGACAACCTATATAATGGGATAAAAATTTTATCAAATATTCCTCAAACAGAAGACTAGTATCTAGAATATATAAAGAACTAAAACATAACCCCCCTAAATAAAAGACCCAACCAAAATGAGCAATTGAAACGAAAAGACAATTCTCAGAAGATGTACAAATGGTCAATAAATACACAGAAAAATGTTCAACATCACTGGCTGTTAGAGAAATGCACAGTAAAACTGCATTGAAATACCATCTTACCCCAGAAAAATCAAATAACAAATGCTGGTGAGACTGTGGGGAAAAAGGAACTCTTCTACATTGGTAGGAATGTAAACTAATGCAAAGCACTATGAAAATCAGTGTGGAGAGTCCTCAAAAGACTAAAATTAGAAATTCCATTTGACCAAGGTATCCCTTTTCTAGGTATCTCCCCAAAAGATTTAAAGTTATCATTTTACAGGGATGCATGCATACCCATATTTGTAACAGCAGAGTTTATAATAGCTAGGTCTTGGAAACCATGCATATGTCCATGAACAGATGAATGGATAAAGAAAATGTGCTGTTTATACACAATGGAGTACTACTCTGCATAAGGAAAGATAAACTTGAATCATTTATAGGCACATGGACACAACTTGAGACAATAGTGTTAAGTGAAATAAGTTAGACACATGAGCTTAAATATTGCATGGTCTCTCTTATATGAGAATATATATGATATGGGAATATACATAATATGACAAAATATATATATTAAACATTGAATTATAAGTAACTTGTTCTGTAAGTGCTATGCAAGATGAATAAACATTTCTAATAATTTTTTTATTTGAAGGAAATGAAAAATAAACAATACCGGGAGTGGTGGTGCACATCTGTAACCCCAGCACTCGGGAGGCTGAGGCAGAGGATCACCGTGAGTTTGAAGCCCTCCTGGGCTACAAAGTGAGTTCAAGGCCAGCCTGAACTGCATAGTGAAGTCCTGTCTCAAAGAAAAGACAGGAAAAGAAGAAAAGAAAGATAATAAAAACAATGGTATAAAATTTCAAAACAAGTCGTAGGAGAGTAACAATGATTAGTACACTGTGTATTGTTACCGTCAAAGTAGTTGCTCATATCACAAGATATAGGCATGAAAAATTGGTCAAATAATATAGAACATATCTAATAAATTTTAACCAGATAAACAAGCCATATCACATGATCACAACTGCACCAACGATTCTTCTCTCTCCCTCTCTGTCCCACTGCAGGATTGTGGGTGATCATCTCCCAATAGCAAGTAGTTATGGAGGGGATCTCATTGACGGAGATGGAGGAGAAAGAGACAGAAGGATCTTTCCCTTCAGATGAGACAAGGGAGATGTGTCAGATGTGGGAAGCGGTGCAAAATTTTGTAGAAAAGCATCGCTGGAAAAAGGCTGTAGCAGTGTGAGCAATGAATCTGATTAATGGCAATACAATGTCACAGTTCTGCAAAATCCTCAAAGGGAGGCAAAAGCAAGTGCCATTGGATAGGCTTCTTGTTAAAGTTGTCCCAAAAGAAAAAGACGCCATTGGTTCAATAGCAGTGATTCTAATAGTGCTAATGAAAGCTGTCCTACATAATAACCCTCCTCTCTCTTGTCTCCCTCACACCAGCCACAAAAGTTTACAAAGGTAAGTGCAAGTTAATTTGTTTATTTTTCTTTACATTTTATATTGTCTTTATTGTTTTGTATTATATCCTAATAATTTGTATCATAATCATTTTATATGAATATTTTTGGACTGAGAATTAAATCATCTGAGTTTCCATTATTTTTATGGGGACATGCACTTTGATATACAGTGACTGTGAATCACAAGCATTTTCTGGAATAATTATGTTCACAAACCATGATTTTACTATACATCTATATATAGATTCTCTGTATTTATATATAGGTATAGGCATAGATAGAGAGCAAAATAGAAGATAGATAAATAGAAAGTAAGGCGATGTTCAAATAATTCCCCAAATTATCTATTCTATTATTTAAATATATTTTTAAGAAATATGCTAATTAATTTCATTTATACTACTGTTTTTGTTCATTGAAAAGAAAATCTTGTCCTTTTATTTATTTGTTTCTTCTTAGTGAGAGAGTCCTTTTTGTCTGTGACTTGTACTCTAACAATTTGGCCATTCTTTCAAGATCATAATACATAATGTATTAACCGTTGTTTTTCTCAAATCCTTTTGTTATTAAATTTATTTCACTTTTTTGGAGAACTAAGAAGAGTGCTTTTGTATTTTCTTTATTAATATCTAGCTGAATTATATTAAAATAAAAAATAAAGGTAAAAATCATATTACATATATATCATTTTATATATCACATCATGTGGTATATATTCGTATCACATGTTATAAATCATCATATACCACATGAATATAGTACAGATTTTTGGTATGTACAGACCTGTTCATATCATTATTCCCTGGAAAATACAGTACAGTTATTTACATAGCACCAAGATTGTATTAGATATTATAAGTAGTGCAGAGATGATTTAAAGTATACAGGAGGATATGTATAGGTGATATGCAAATATTGTACTAATTTTTATACAAGAATTTATCATCTTCAGGTGTAGTTCTCTGTGGAGGTCCAGATACCACCCCTTACAGATGCTAAGGGATGGCTACCAACACACATGGATACATACATGTGGTATGAGCATGTGTGGTATGTTTTTTTAACCATAGCTTGCAGAATTGTGTTAAGTGACTGGCTTCCAGATGGTTCTCTAATAGTATCAGCAGAGCAGGCAGGCTTGGCTGTGGCCTTTCTAAGTGTGTGCTGAAGGTTTTCACATACATTTTCCCTTTTTTTCAAACCATAATGAAATAATAAACTCTACTCCAGGCTGCCTGGAATAGTGTTATGAAATCGTTATGATTTGTTTCTGAGATAGAATACAAATTCTACAGTAATCTTCACCGAATTTTAATAAGAGTGAAAGGAAGACTTAATTAAAGTTTTCTTTGTGGCTTTGTGTTTTTCTAACCACAGCCATCTGCAAGCATTTCCCCATGGCGTCTTATCTCTATTGTGCAGGCAGTGTGGAATCTTTATCATGCGTGGCAGGGACTCAGGCACAGAGACATAAGAATAATGGCAAAGTACTTATTTTTAAAATCATAACTGTCTGCTCCCCTTTGAAGCATCTAACCCAAATGAAGTTCCCTCTGTGCTCAAATGTGAGATCCTATTTTCTCCAGTATGGCTTCTCCTTAACTAGTCCTAAGTATCCCGACAACTGCATTACAAAACTTAGTTCTTTTTCTAGACCATAAATTTTGCTTATTAAGGGGGGGGATAAAGTTATAAAATAGCGTAATTTGTCTTCAAAATTCAAATGGGATTCAAGAGTTTAAGAGAGCGTGACTTCTTTACCTAACTACTTACCCATTGGCTGCAACCAATATAAAAACTGTACCATTTAAGTGCTTAATGATAAGAAATTTGGTTTTTAAAACTTTAGTGTACATCATGTAAAGGAAGGCTTTCCATGCAATTCTTAACACTGGCCTTGGTGAGGAATATGTATTACCATGGAAATAGGGCTATGACACATTAAGGGAAAAGAAAAAATAAACAATATAAAGCCATATGTGCAACACAACCTAACTTTGCTTGAAACACAAATCAACAAATTATGATGAGTGGTTAGTATTATGGATCATTTTCACTTTCCTTTTATCTTCACAGTCTGCCCACTCTGTATTATTTAAAGTGAATGGTTATTAATTGTACAATTATAAAAACGGTCTTTAAAATGCTCTGGTGTTGCAAAAGATGGATTAAACATTCTCCACTTCATCACTCCCACTATATGCGCTTATAAAGCTTGTATAGGATGCAAAGAGGAGATACCTTAGGTCAGTAATAAGTTGACTGGGGAAAGAGAACAGATTTTGAAAATCCAATGAAGCAGTAGTTATTACTTTACCACATTTGCCTCCATTATCACCCACCTAGAATCTAAAAGAATCCAAAGCCCAGAAATACACATTGCAGTGAAGAGATCAAGCATCAGGACAGTCCCAGCCCCAGTCCCTTCCCTCCCACAGGAATGCTCTCCTCCCAATACTCTGGTGGTCTTGGAAGCAAGTGACAGCAATAGCAAGCAGGCACCTAAAATTCTGCAGAAAGAGAAGGGTCCTCTCTGATCAAAGAAGGCCTGGTCCCAAAAATTTTCAGGAAATGCACACTGCTATCTTTCCTCTTCTGTAACTTTGTTTTGGACATACAGACAGTGATAGAACATTCACAGAATATTGGAGAAACCAAATTTCCAGTTATCTAGGCAAAGAACTAGGAAGGGAGGAATTTGAGATGAAAAAGGTGTTGTAGATTTACAGAGAGGAAGGAGATCCAGACAGTGATCCCAGTAAAGTTGTTTATATATTCCAGGAACGCTCTTCCTTTCCATACAAATGTGAGACTGACGCTATAAACCTATCGCAAGCTTTGAGAGATGAGCCATGGGATCACAGACTATCCATTGGTCTGAGTAGCACCAAAATCACTTTGAAAAATATTATGTTGAAACCAGAACCTTGAGAATAAGGAAGATCAAAAATTGTGTCCCAAACCTAATCTGGGTGAGTGCTTGTCAAAATAATAAGAACTACAAAAATCAACATTCCTTTTAGAATTTAAGTATGGTCCAGGATCTGATAGTGTAATAGTCAAAATGTTCAAGATAGAATCTAGAATTAATTTGTTTACAAAGAACTAGGAAAATCTTGCAGTGGAAAACACAATTCACAGATGCCAATCCTGGAGTCATAGAGATGTTAGAATTATCAAAACTTCAAATCTGATATTATAACTGTACTCCCAAAGCTGTATAGCCTAATGTCAGAATGTCTGAATGATAAAGAAAAAAATTAACCCAAGTATATACTGTATTTAAGAAACTCTCTTTATATTGGTAGGTCAAAAGTAAAAATGATGGACAAAAACATGTTATACACACATGAATCAGAAGAAAGCTGGTGAATCTACATCAATGTTAAGCAAAGTATATTTCACAATTTTAAAATTACTAGAACTACAGTGGATGCCTTTAATGGTAAAAAAAAAAAAACCTCAATTCATCAAAAGCTCATAATAATCCTAAATATGTAGGCGCCTAACAACAAAGCCACAGGATAAATAAAGCAAAAGCCAACAGACATGAAAGGAGAAATGGATAAATCCAAAATTATAATTGGACTCATCAATACTCCTTCAGTCATGAATCAAGCAGACAGAAAACCAGCAAGGATGCAGAAAACTAAAATAATTACATCTAATCAAAATTTATAAAACATTCCACCAACTAGCAGTACAATGAAATTATTTTCAAGTACACATGAAATATTCACCGGAATAGACTATCACTAGATCATTAAATAGACTTTAACAATTTTAGAAGAATTTAATCAAGCATGTTTCTAACCATAATAGAATTAAACTAGCCATTACTAAGAGAACCCTAACTGAAATCTTTCAAACGGTTGGAAATTAAATAATATACTTCTAAATAATCTATGGGTCAAAAAACTATGAAAATTGGAAAATATCATTATCAGAATGCAATAAAAACACAAAATGATAAAATCTGTGGGATTTAACCAAAGGAGTGCTTGAAGACAAATCTACACCATTAATTGCTAGTTAGAAAGGGAAAAATGTCTCAAGTTATTCTCAGAAATTATACTTCTACATACTGCCAATAAACAATCAAAACCTAAAAATTTTTTAAAAAATTTTAAAATAGTACCAAAGAAATGAGTATTCATAAATATGACAGTGTGTGCTTTATCTCATTAATGTTTGTCTTTATATAAAAAAGCAAACATTAATGAGATAAATCAAAGATGTAGATAAAAGGAAAGACATGCTACATTCTTGAATGAGAAAATTCTATATAGTTAAATTTTTTCTGAAATTAATCTACTAATTTAATGCAATTGCATTCCAGCTTTCAGTGGAAATTTTTGTTGGTAAAGATATGCCAACTCTAAAA
Organism: Dinomys branickii; assembly: GCA_004027595.1. Lineage (NCBI taxonomy): Eukaryota > Metazoa > Chordata > Mammalia > Rodentia > Dinomyidae > Dinomys > Dinomys branickii. Next base: position 39,840 of record PVLD010008522.1, read on the forward strand.
TTTACATGAAAAGGCCAAGGAAAGACAGTAACCAAAACAATGTTAAAACAAGAGAAAAAAAGAGCACAGTGGGGAACTCCTATTGCCTGATTTCAAGAATTACTGTGAATCTAAGATAGTAGGATTTTGTAAAAAAATATGTTAATCAATGTAACAGGATAAAGTGTACAGAAGTAGATCCAAACTAATATGGCCAATAGATTTTTGACCAAAGTGTTAAGGCGATTCATGAATCAAGCAGAGTGTTTTCAACAAATTATATTAGGAGTTATTAAACAGTAAACAAACTTTATTGGGAGTTATTGAACATTCCTATGCAAAACTCTAAACTGCTACCAAAACTTCACATCTTAATTAAGAATTAGTTTAAAGTGGCTTAGAAACATAAATGTGAAACACAATATGAATGTAATGTAAAGCTAAATGTAAAACATAAAACACTTAGAAGAACATAGTCAACAGTTTCATGATCTGAGGTTACCTTAGATGGAACAGCAGAATCACAATCTATAGAAAAGAAGGAATCAGTAGATTAGATTTTAACAAAAGTAACTGCTGGAACTGGGGATGTAGCTCAATGGTAGAGCACTTGTCTAACATGCGTAAGGTCTTGGGTTTAATGTCTATAACTGCTAAATAAATAAATACACAAATAAATAAATAAAGTAAACTTTTGTTTCCTTTAAAATAACATTATAAGAATAAAAAATAACTATGTAGTGAGAGAAAATATTTCCAAACCATGTACCCAAAAAATAGATTCATCTTCAGAATGTTCTAGAAAAAGAGAAAGAAATCTCAAAACTCAACAGTAGGGAAACAAACAACCCAATTCAAAGTGTCAGTAATCTAGGGGTATAGATCAGTGGTAGAGTACTTGCCTCCCATGCAGGAGGCCCTGGTTTTCAATCTAGTGCTGAAAAAATATAAACTAAAAATTCAACAGGGAGAAGACTTGAATAGACATGCTGCTAAAAAGGAATTAATGATAAGATGCTCAGTCATATTTGCCTTAAAGCTCCTGGAGGGCCAAGGATATAGCTCCGAAGCACAAGCACCTACCTGGCAAGCACAAAGTCCTGAGTTCGATCCCCGGTACCAAAAGAAAGCTCATGGAACACAGTACTTACTTACCTCTATACACCTATTAGAATGTCTGAAATATAAAGAGAAAAACAATAAAAACTGATGGTGTCAAATGCTTCAGAAGAGGTGGAGCAACTGCAACTCACACATTGCTGCCTGAGAATGCAAAATGAAAAAGTATTTTGGCAGTTTCTTAAAAAGCTACAAACTTACCATATGACCCACCAATGCCACTCACAGATACTTGCTCAAAATCCTGTCCATGAATGTGTACAACAATTCTATTTTTAGTTACAATACTTGGAAACAATCCAGACATCCTTCGAAAGAATGAGCTATTGATACACAGAACAACCTGGATGGAGCTTGCCTTACGGTGAGTGAAAGGAGCCAGATTACACAGTGGTTCTATTTACACGGCATCCTGGAAAAGGCAAAACTATGGGGATGGAGAACAGGTCAGTGGTTGCCGGGGGGAGGAGCTCGGGGAGGATGTAACTACAAAGAAGTAGTGGAAGAGTGTGGGAAGTAATTACATTTCTCTCTTCTGACTGCAATGTGGTTGCTCCAATCTTCATGACTTAAAACTCTTACAATTTGATGTCTAATTTAAAAAGCCAATTTCACTGTATGGTAATTTAATTTTTTTATTTTGTTTTTTTGTTTTGTTTTTGGTACTAGGAATCGAACCCAGGGCCTCACACTTGCCAGGCAGGTACTGTGCCACTGAGCTAAACCCTCAGCCCAAGTAATTTAATTTTTTTAAAAAAACAGTACTAGGGACTAAACCCAGGCCCTTCACTCTGAGCCACAGCTCTAGCCCTTTTCTTATTTTTTATTTTTCATTTTGAGACAGAATCTTGCTAAGTTGCTTCATCTGGGCTTAAACTTGAGATCTTCCTGCCTCAACCTCCTATAAAACTTTTATATTATATTTTTAGAACTATAAAAAGCACACCTCCAGATCTATATAGATCTCTAGCAAATAAAATTTGAAAGCAATTTTTTTATTTCATCACCTGCCATAATGTTACATTAAGTCACATTTTTCTGGTAAATAATCAGGGGTTCTTACCTTACATTTTTGTATTTTCTTGTTGAAATATTTTACATCATCTTTTCTTATTAGATATTTAGATATAGAGAAAAATCTATTTCTTGATATAGTATTAGTGAAAGCAGTAGAAACATTAAAATAGAGGGCAAGTAACTACACGTATAGAAACTGAAATATGAAACTTAACTGTCCCATAGAAGGGAGATACAATAACATCTCCCACACCTTAGACCAGGCTTTGCACAGAAATGACATGTTCATCAAAAATAGTTTCCAGGCCATAGTTATGTGTAGCAACAAACCATTACTCTACTCCTCGGGTTGCTATGTCTGCTGAAGGGCAGCAGAGGGAAGAGGCAACAAGAGTCCTTAGGAACTGAAGAAGGCCAGTGGCTGGGTCACTGTGGACAGAAAGACAAAGAGTTGCCAGAGACTGCTGGCCAGGGACACAGCGATTAGATCACACAAGGCCCAGCTTACCCAGCTAATGACACTGATTTTATTCTTGTGGGAATTTTGCGGCAGTTTTTTAAAAGACATGATCATAGCTTCTCAGCCTTTTGGCAACGATCAAATTGTGAAGAGGGGCAGTGGGCTTTTACCTTCTGGTTAAATATAACATGGAAGTTGCCAGGGCAGTGATGTTAATCACATTCACATTGCTATGTGACTACCACCACTATCCATCATTAGAAATTCTTTCATCTTCCCATGACAAATCCCCTTAGCTATTCAAGTATTCTCCATTCTCCTCTCCCCTCCATCCCTGGCAAGTAACATTCCACTGCCCTTCTATGCATCTGACTATTCTAGGCACCTCAGATGAGTGGATGCACACAATAGTTTTTCTTTGGTGGCTTGCGTATTTCACTTAGCAAACTGTCTTCAAGGTTCGTCCTTGCTGTCTAGATAGATAAATACATAGACAGAGACAGAGAGGTGTCATGTTTTGCTTATTCAACTCTCAACGGACCCTTCCCTTTCTTCCCTAAATCATGCGCTATGACAAACTATACATTTTGAGTATCTGCTTCCATTTTTTGTGCATGCAACCAGAAGTGGGATCATATGGTAATTGTATGTTTAATTTTTCTAGGAACCTCCATGCTGTTTTCTATAGTAGCCAGATTTGTTTTTAGAAGATTACACCAGCTGTTATTTGGTACACAGATGGATCGGTCTTAGGGTATTTATAAGGAGGCTGGTAGGAGGTAATGGCAGGATCCTGGATGAGAGATGATTATGACTTAAACTGGGACAAACCTGAGAGGTATTTAGGGATGAGAGTAACAGGACACAGGCATGGATTGGATATTTGCTTCCTAGGGATGAGGAAGCAGCTCCATGCTAGAAAACACAAGTGATGCTTCTTTGTTCTTGGGTCAAACAGTGAGGGCTGGTGGCAGAATAAATAAGGCAAGCATGCACCGGGGTAGCTACCAGAAGCTGGGTGACATTTCAGACTCTGCTGCCTGGGTTATGCCACACAGGTTCCTTTCTCTTAAAGAGATAACAATCTATGTAGAAAAAATAAAATATATCCTTTACAAAAATCTATTGTGAAAGAAAAAACAGAAAGAAACTGACTTCTATTTGAGAACATACAAGTAGGTCCCACTAGTCAAGAGGAAGTGGGAACACCCTGTCCACAGTTCCTCTGCCTCAGGGGCCTCTGACCTCACACCACAGAACATTTCTCAGAAGGCCCAACTACAGAGACAAATACTTCCCAGAAGTGTCCTGGATTAACCATGTTACAATGAGAATGGGTTAGGCTGCCCAAGTTGTTTAAGTACATGTTTTTCTCATTTGATTATGTGAGTGCATCAATTTCACGCTGCAGGATTATGGAGAAAGCTGTCTGCCATTGAAGGGTCTCCCTTTGCCTTCTCAGATGGAGGCTAGCTCTCCATCACATAGACCTTAAAATGAGGTCATATAGCCATGTAAGGTCAGGCAATGTGCTACCATGTTTATAGGAGGTGTGATTGAAAATTATGAGAAATGCTTTAATTTTTAAAAACTATTATAGTAAAGACACTGCTATTAATCCTCAAAATACTCCTCTTTCCTTCAAACATACTTATCTCATCACTCTCGCCACTTTCTGAAGCAGTTCTGGAGGTCCTCTTTCATGAGTGTCTTCAGTTACATTATCATGGTGGTCTCAGTATCCTGAACCAATTTAAACTATTTACCTTTGCTGGTCATTTTGACTTTAGGCAGGAGACAGAAGTTGCATGGTGCTAGAGCTGGTGATGATGTGGGTGATGATGCACTATAATGCTGTATGCCTTGTCTTTCTTCTGATGTTACTCCACAGGAGCATTCAGTGTAGTTTTTAAATCACAATTCACAAAGACATTCACGAAAGTGGACTTCCAGAATTGCTTCAGAAAGTGGCAAAAGTGACAGGATAAATGTGCTGTAATAACTGTCTCTAATTTAAACATTCACCATATATTTATACCACCCTTTGTTTTTTTTTGTTTTTGTTTTTGTTTTTTTATACCACCCTTTGTACATCTTAGCTTGGGTCTTATTTCCTTCCTCATTCCGGTACAAAATACCTGACACCTACAATTTAAGGAGGAGTTTATTTTGGCTCACAGTTTGTAGAGGTTTCAGTCCAAAATCAGTTGGTTTCCAGGTAGGTTACCCTGACAGACAGGAAGGAGCATGTGATCAAGGGAGGAGGAAAGATATACTTACCCTTCCAGACTGTGCCCACAGTGATCCATCTCTTCCCACCAGGCTTCACCTCCCAGTTTCACAGCCAGCTATCAACTCATCAATGGATTATGCTGATGAGAATCACACTTCCATGATCCCATAATTTCCCAAACTCCCCACCTATGAGCACATGAGGCCTTAGGGGGAGATCTAGATATAAGCCATAAACAGTTTGTTAGCCATAACAATGACCACATAACAATATTCTGATAGCCTCATTTCCATCATTATACAGAGAGAAAAGTTGAAGTTCAGAGATATCAAATCGTTGCTCAAAGTCACACAGTCACTAGGGGCAGAGCCAATTCCTCTGAGTACCAGCCCCTCTCACCATGGCACTCTGCAAAATGAGCAATCAAAAGAACACATGTCCTAAAGTGAAACACAGGAAGAGATTGCTTCAATTGAGGGTGCTCTTGGATACAGCAGGAATGGGATTTGAGTGTTGTCTTGCAGTGGAGGTGGAGTGGAGTTAGAGGAAGCAAGAGTACATGGTATTTGAGGGAAAGGAGGGGAAGCTGAGTGTCATGGCAGGGCCTTTCAAACCATTGCAAGAACTCATAAACGTTGACAGTGACAGGAAGCTGAAGGATTCTGAGCAGGAAAGTGAAACGGGCCAAATACTACTTATAACCTTATAACCAACACAGAAATTATTCTCTGTTTCAGTTGAGGTCCTATGAGAAGAGATGCTGTCATCCCAAGTGAGTGACAAACACCTTGTATGGCTCACAAAGAAAACTGCCAAAAACCAGGCTGTGACTCTTAACATCTTACCCCTCCAGTGGTCATAATGGGGTTAGGAAAGAAAGCTATTTTTAGGAAAAGCTGTCAGCCTGTGTATCAAGGTTGAGGTGGGAAGTGGTGCATGTTGTCATCAGGACAAAGATGTGTGCATGTTGTCTGTGGCCAGATGTGGACCTCATAGTACTCTAATCCCAACCAGGAGGCTGCTTTCAGAGGAAAGGGAGCTACAAGATATACCCGGATTCCCAGGAGCTGAGGAGAGAGCCACGCTGATCCTAGGAGTTGGAGGTTATGCAGCGGATCACATGAAGAGGGGCTTCTCAGCAGATCACTTGAAATCAGCAGCTGGTTTAAACACCCACAATTTGCAAAGTACTAGGTGAGTATAACGGCATAAGCATTTCTCCCCTTTGTCTCTCCTCCCTCTCTCATGCTGAGTCACTGGCAGACCTGCGCATGGAGAGAAAGTGTAATAGCTCAGTGCCCTCCTAACACAAATAGGTCACCAGTGGGTGCAAGTTGGAAGAGGGGGAAAACATTAGCTTTGTATATGAATTGAAGTTTTAGTGACGGCAATGCTTAATTTTATGTCAATTTGGCCAGATCATGGGTCTGTGGTCAGATACCACTCTAACATGGCTGAGAAGTTGTATTTTTTGATGAGATTAACATTTATAGCAGTAGGTTTAAAGCAAAGTAGATTGGATACTTCATCAGTGCAAAGCCTTCAAGAACGATTGAGGTCTTCTGGGACCCAGGGAATTCTGCCTCCAGGCTGATTTTAGGCTCAAGGTCTCCAGCATACTGGCCTTCTCTGCAGATTTCATTTTTGACAGCCTCCACAGTGGTGTAAGTCAATTGTGCTACAGTTGATAGGGAAGAACACCAAGGCCAGACAACTGCTGGCCTGGCCTTGCTCTAGTCCCAATAACTTGTTCACATGATTTGCTTCTGGACCTCTGTGTTCTAGGGGCTGGTCTTGCTATAGCCCCAAATGTATAGTTAATCTCCAGTTCAGCCACTCCCCATAAATCAGTTCCTATTTTAAATTTTAACATAAATTTCCTATTATATGTCTCCACCCTCCTTACACACACAGGCACACACATACACATGAGATGACAGATGACTAGATCGACAGACAGACAGACGACAATCTCTTCCTACTAGTTCTGTTTTTCTTACAGTTAGCATAGTGTCTTTGTATTAATCATAGAACTGACACTTGGGTGATGAGAAAGGATCAAAGGATTTTTAAAAATCATTTAAAAATATAAGAATAGTTCTGGCTGAGATTTCATCCAGGAAGTGGAGAAGAATAAATACAGTGGAGTGAATCTGAATGTGTAGGAGAAAACTGATCTTTTTTTTCTGAATCCCAACAGCAAAGTGCACCAGTAGTTTGAAGTAAAATCCAATAAAATAAACTAATTACAGGAGGACAGGATACAGGGATCTGATAACTCAGGGGCCTGCCACAATAGTCTACATAGAAAGTAACAGAGAGTGTAACTTCAGGGAATGTCAAGAAGAGGAAACAGTGGAAAAAATATGTGAGAGGATGTGATGAATTCAACATGTGGTTCGAGTTTGAGGACAGAGGTAAATTGGGAAGCCAGAAGGCTGTTAGGCCTGGAGCAAGGAGGTGAATGGAGGAAGGATGACAGAGAGCCAGAACCCACCTGGTACACATGAGCACAAAAGAAATGGTCTGGAAAAGAGAAATAGGCCTTGTACTGACAGCATAGAGCCACAACAGAAAAGTCACAAACTGATGAAGATGCAGTGAGGAGGAGGACAAGAGATGGATACAGGCTTAGGAGGCCTGGAGATTTTCAATTTGAGGCAATAGGGGAGAGAAATTCATTTTTTTTAATCACAGCACATATAAATACAAAATAAGTATGAATATTTATTTTACATCAAAACAAGTTACACATTTTTAAATAGTTGATCATTCATATACCAAAAAAAGTTGTCATCGTTATTTTTAGAATTAACCTTCTGATACATCTTATAATACTTTTTCTCCTATGCTTTTGGCTACACATTCTGGGATCAACTCTTCACAGCACAGGAATTGCGTAGAAGTATGATTTTGTATGTTAGAATAGAAAGATAATTCAGTCTTTGAGCAAAGTTGATCAAAATTCATTCAGCTATGTATAGTTAGAAATATTTCCTTCAGCATCTTCACTCATAATTGTTTTTGGTAACGTCAAGTTCAGACAAAATCTCAACCTCACCCACAGAGACACTCATTGGTGTGAGTGACCATATTTCTGAAAATAGAGGAATTCTGATACAAAATACAAAAACTTTCACTTAGTTTCTGTCAAAAACTTTTAAAATATAGTTGGATCATATCCCTGATGTAGTAGCTGATTGATTGTGTCAACTTGAGTTTAGAAGTTTAACTAAATCGGCTCAGCAATTCCACACCCTAGGGTGTAGAGGAGCCACTCTAGCCTGGATCGTCATCTAGATGACATAAAAGGGAAATAAGGAAGGACAGAGGGGCTTTCATTCTTTGGAGGAGCTCCTGTCTTCACCTGCAGCTTAGGTGTCTTTCCTGGCTTCTAGTACAGACTCTTGGATTCTTCAGCCTTCCAATGTAGACTCATTAGCCTTCCATCACAGACCCATTGACCTCCTGATACAGACATGCACAGAACACTGCAGTGAGCTCCCAACTTTGGATTGAATCTTTCAGTCTCCAGTGTGCAGACATCCTCTGCACGCTTCCTCAGTCAACTCTGTGACTGATAATCATAAGCTGATCTTGTAATTTCTTATACATTTGTGTATCTTGTGTTATATCTGTTTCTCTAGTAAAACTCTGACTGATACACCTGATATGCAAGAATATCTGTTTTGACCAAACAAATTTCATACATCTTATCACTAGAAGGGTGTTATATTGCTCTTAGAATGCTTCTCTAAAAACTCTCAATGTACAGAGGAGGGACTTTTAGAAGGTGATTAGATCATGGGGGAAATATATTCATCAGTGGACTGACACACTGATGAGATCATGGCTAAACGTACTACAGTTGGAAGAGGTGTGTCTCTGAGGATGCATCTTCAGAGTGTGTTCCTCCCTCCCTGCAACCTCTCTTCTCTCTCTGCTTCCTGGCTGCCACGTGGTGAGCACCTTTCTTGTACCAGCCCTTCCACCATGATGTCTCTGCATTGGAATCAGCCAACCATGTACTAAAAACTCTGACAACATGAGCTAAAATAAACCCTTCCTCCTCTAAGTAGTGAGTTTTGGATGTCTTGCCCCCGCAATGGGAAACTGACCAATACAGAGTCTTCTGGGACTAGCTTTCAATGTGAATAACAAATATGCCATTTCTTCAGTATTGACAGACTTACAGCACCAGGTTCTAGACAACAAATTTACATCACCATAGGATTTTTGGCCCTGCACCACTGTGTAAGAAGATCAGGCAAGTAGGCAAACTGGGCAAAGACGTAGCCCTGTTGGCTTTCAGCAGGTCAGCTGACAATAACTTACCTGTACCCAGAAAGGATTGCCAACTGTGCCATCGATGGATCTGACTGAATTCAGGTGATTGCTTTCCAATCTCATCTTTTAGCTGGGTCCCAAAAATGACAGTGTTCACTCCACCATCCTCTGACAAAGGAAGAAATAGGAGAGAAGAGGAAAGTGACTGACAAATGTCATGTAAACATGTGAAAGCATCACCACGGCTCCTCCCCAGGTCTAGAAAGGGGCATGCACAGTACAGTCCTTGAGCTCAAGGTCCATTAACAGCATAGTAAATCTGTGTCTCATTAAAAGAGAACCTGGAGGTACAGCCATACTTAGGAAACAAGAGACAGAAAGATTGGCACAATTAAATTCCAATTTAGGATAATTGTTTCTTTCGTGTGGGTTTAGAAAGCAGATTTTCCTCTTCTTTTTATTTACACATCATCCATTCATTGACTCTTTGCTAGACACCGAAGTTGTACAAGTTAGCATGACTCTCTGTTCCCTTTAAAATGATTCACATAGATAATTGCGCTGCCATGTGTTCAAGGATAGGAGCCCCAGAGAGAAAGCCACAAAGCTGTGCCTTGAGGTCCCAGGAAGGATTCTTAAGGCTGGTGCTCTGTCTGAGAATTGAAGGGACCACATAAGTTTGACAGGAAAACCAAAACGGTGAGACCTTTGCAGGCATAGACCTGGCTGCGAATGAACCAACCTGAAAGGCAGCACAGCAAATTTAGAGGAGTAATTACTGAATAAAGCCAGATTTCAAGGTGCACAGAGGTGCATGACTAGAGAGAAGCCCAGAGAGGAAGAAAGGGCTGATGGGCAGGGCTGGACCAGAGAATCTATGAGCAAGAGGTCCATGGAAGACAGGAGCTGAGGTGAGAAGATGGTAGTGAGAATATTGATAACAAACAGTGGCATTTGGTGATAACTGACCACATTGTAAATTTAGGAAGAGATGACAGAATATGAAAGCTTGGACTTCCTGTAACTGTAAACGTAATAAACCATTTTATTAACAAAATGTTTAAGTACAAAGGAAAGGCGAGAGAACAGAATTATAAACCTCTATGTTGCTGCTGCCCACCTTCAAGAATGATCAATTTTTTGCTAATCTTGTATAAATGGCTCTCAAAAGCTAAATTTTAAAACTTCAGTCATCCTAAAGGTAGAACCGCAATGTATTGATACACTTTTGGTGATATCTCACATAACTGAGAAGAAAAGAACATTCGATAAATAACAAGTTTCAGCTAATTAACTATGTGAGGAAATAAGTTAGATGCCTACCTTACTATATTTAAATAAAGTAATGGGTAAACAGCTTTTAATATTATTAAATATTAAAATATAACTGAATATTATCAAATTTTAAAGTTAGAAAAAACTTTCTAAATGTAAATTTAATAGGAAAATAATTATAAAATATAAATGAAAATGTTAACTAATTTCTATAAAACCTGCACATGAATGGTGATTAAAAAACAAACTGAGAAAAAATTGGCAAACTACTTTTTAAAAACCAACATATTATAATTTATTTCTTTACATTATGCAGTTCCCTAAAAATTTCAAGAAAAAGAAAAAAGCTAATAGAAAAAGCATATAAACAGTCCATCCTCACTAGAGTTTATTTAAATCATTTAAAACCATAGAAAGAAAAAATCAATCCTGTTAATCAGATTACAAACTGTAAATCAACCAAAAAATTTTTTAAAGTGCATGCCTGGATTTGACAAAATACAGCACTAAAAATTAGCAGCCCTATCTGCAGACCAATCATAGGAATATAAACTGCTACAATCGTTGATCAACAGTTTCTATCAGGAGGTTGACACATATTCAGGTATTAACCTATTAATCCTACACCTACTAATTATCTTAAAAAATAATCAGATATGTACAAGATATTTGTCTAAAGTGCTCATCATAGTGTCAATTTTAACCGTGAAACATTGACCACATTGTAAATATTCAATAGGCAAACTTGGCAATTTATTGTGCATTGTGGCAAACTCATACATGGAATATGATGCAGTTCCTTAAAAATCACATTTTAAAGTTCATTAATGGTTTAGGGCACTGCTGATAATGCAACATGTGTGATACATATATGTTATAAAAAGAGTATGACCCAATTTCAGTTGTAAGGGATAGGTTGTGTTGAAAATGTAGCTCAGTAGTAGAGCGTCTGTCTAGCATGTTGAGGGTCCTGGAGTTCAATCCCTAGTTCTGCAAATATAAATAAATGACTGAATAAGCAAACAGATAAGTTTGTGCTTGTGTATACTGGTAGCCATGCGTGTGTATGGTTTTACATAGTAAAAACACAGACATTAAATACATTAAATTATTAATCTTGATTTTCTCTTTGAGTAATGGGTTTGTGTCACTACCGTTATTCCACACACCTCACCGTGTTTTCTAGAGTAAACATGCACCACACTACTCTAGAGTAAAAACACAAGCATGTTATTTTGTTTATGGAAGTTCATTTGTTTGTGTTCTGCTTCCAAAATGATTTCAATATTGAAAAAGAAATAGGCTCATTATTTCACAAATATGAAGAGCAACAGCAAAATCCATAATGTGCATATTTGTTTGCCTAGAGGCAAACTTTCCAAATCAAGAAATGTAGAAATGAACAAAAAATGCAGCAGATTCAGAGCCTGGCTGTGTATTTGATTTCACACACCGTATTCAGACATTGAGCATTGTCTCTGTAATTTGACCTTAGTGCCCGGCCTCTAGAAACAACTTAGTTTTCTATTTTCTTTCTTGTTTATGTCATACTGTGTACGTGTGTTGAAGAGCAACTGTCCCCGCAAGGAAGAAGAAATGCACCTTACAAATATTTACTTAGCCTGAGGTTGTCACTTCTAGAAATAAAGAAATTATTTCTTTCTTTGGAAATGAGGTAAAATCTGACTACCTAAAAGGTCCTTTCCTTGGTAGAAGCTCTTTGGAATACTGTTTAGGTCCTGGAGGCCATTGTATCTCTCTGCCCCCAAGTTTTCTTTCCTCTGCATTGGATAGTTGTTGGGAGCATGAGTCATAAATCAAGGCTAGGGGATGGAAGTCCCAAGCTTGTTCTTGTCCTGCCCTTGAGCCAGATCAGAATGAGGAAGCTCTGCTCTGGTCACAGCTGGAAGCCCAAGGGCTCGTGATTGCTGTGGCACTCACGGGGCAAGATAAGACCTGCCGGAGAGATGATAAGGGGTCTGGGGAAACTACGGGTTCCCCACTGCTCCCCCTGCTTGTCCTGATCCATAGAAGAAAGCTTTGTTCTTGCACGAATGCTTTGTTTTTCTTACCAGCCCACCACAGTCGCTGCCATTACTGTTCCTGGAAACACCCCTTGCTCTTCACCTAGTGTCCTTGACTCAGGTGTAATGAATAAGTACCAAGATTGTGGGTACTTCTCGGTCTTTTATTGCCTGAGAACAACTGATCATTCCAGATCCCTGCTTGCACCTATAGTCTGTCTCTTGCTTTTTTTTCCCACCAGTAACACTTGCCAGGAGACTGGGGACTCGCTGCAGAGGTCCCAGATGACTTGTGCCATGGAAACAGTCTCTGATAGATAGCTTTGTCTCCATGAACTTTTCCACACACAGCGTGTTTCTCCCTTCCTGATGTCATCATTCTGCCTGTATCCATGGTCTTTCAATATACTACCACACACACTGTTTGATATGTACAACATTCAAGTTGCTGCTCCCTCCCTGAATGAGGCAGATACCAACAGTGCAGACCACGTTGCAGTAGCCATTGTGTCAGCTGCAGCACTCACAGACACATGTACCCGACGTGGGTCAATAAAAGAAAACAAAAAGTTTTCCCAGAGGCTTTCCACGTAAGATTTTACAATTGTCTGCTGGTGCTGCCACAGCGAAAGTTCGTAGACTGGAGTGATTTAAGCAGACATGGTTCCCTCAGAGTTCTGAGGACTGGAAGAACATGAGCAGGGGGGAGTCTCTCTTCCTGGTTTACAAGTGGTTATCTTCTCACTGTACGGAAAGAGAAAGAGAGAAGATATAGGAAGGGAGGGAGGAAAGAAAAGAAGGAAGGGAGGGAGAAGAAGGAGTGAAGGAGGGAGGAAGAGAGAGAAATAATTTGGCCTCCCTCACTCTTCTTATAAGGACACCAGTCCTATCAGACTAGGGCCCCAACCTTATGATTTCTTTTAGCCTTAAATATATCCAAATACCACACTAGAGGTTAAGACTGCAACATATGACTGGGGGGCGGGCAACAATTCAGTCAGTAATAGCTTTATAAAGCCAAGAACAGCCTGTTTTCTACACTTCCCACCCCAATTAAATTGCTATAGAGTAACCAGAATGATCCTTTTAAAACATAACCAAATCAATTGCTGTTTTTCTCAAAGTGTCCAAAATATTCCCTTCATGGTCAAAATAAAATACTCCACACCATCTCTTCTGAGGGACTTGGCCCTTTTTACCCACCCTGGCCTCCTGCCTCCCTCTGGCTCACACTTCCAGCACACACACTGGTCCTGCTCAGGCTCTGGAACTCACCCCACCGCGTCTTCCTAGAGAGTTCTCCACCGACTTCCCCCTGCTCGCTTAGACTCCATTCAACTACCAACTGCTGTACTTCCACCCTCACCCGGCCCTCCTCCCCCAGCCCCTCATTTCCCTCCTCTCCCTGCGGAGATGCAAAGCACCACCTGCAATTACTTGGACACTTATTGCTTGTGGTGTTGCTCACCTTCTTTCTCCATTTTTTACCCCACATCTCCAAAACGTGTCCAAAAATGATGCTCACTCATGTGTGGAATCGAGGCATCTTATATGTAGAATTTTGTATTTTTTTTCTTCCTAAGTGCAAGGCTTTACTTTGACCTGGTTAAGTTTTATTTCTGTTTATTTCTGGTCACTATTCTACTTGCCAGTATTATTTTGAATATTACTCTGTCACTCATATTAAATATTTCTCTCACCTATTGATCACTACTCTAGAGTTAAATCAAAAAGAAAAAATTGCAAGTTCCTTACAAGATATAAGATAGGCAAACATTACTTATATGCACATAATTTTATGCATATGTGTACTTAAATTATGAGGATCAAATTTTGTCCCCTGAAATTCACACAGCATTATCCTCAGTACCTCAGAATATAAAAGCATTTGAAAATAAGGGCCCTAAAGAGGTGATAATATTAAAATGAGCCCATTAGAGTGGGCCCTGATTCAATTTGATTGGTGTCTTCACAAGAGAGATTAGGATACAAGAGAGGCTACAGGGACATGAGCACAGATATAAAGGCATGTGAGAGCACACTCAGACAGGCCAGCCATCTGCAAGCCAAAGAGAGAAGCCTTAGGAGGCTCCTTAGGAGAAATCAACCCAGCCCATACCTTCATCTGGGTCTTCCAGCCTCAAGCACCATGAAGCAAGCAATTTCTGATTTATGCCTCCTACCCTGTACACTGCAGTTAAAATAGGCTGAGTAGACCAGTACACCACAGGCAAACTCTAGATATGTATTAGCACCTGGTGGCCAGCTTCAGGAGGAGACCAAAGGCCAGTCACATTCATGGGAGCAGTGGGAACAAGAAGCTGGGCTCCACTGTGCAGGCTGCACACTTCTTCTGCTCACCCATCCCTTGACTCATTGGCCTGGGATGGCTAGAAGGAGAGGGTTGGGTGTGACCAACTCCATTCCCTTCCATGCCAGCCACGGGACCATGAGCCTCTGCCTCTGCCTCCTCCTGGGTCAGGGGAGAAGGGAATCCAAAGAGGCTTAAGAAGGGAAGACATTTTTAAATGTCTTAAGAAGTTGAACGAGACTAAGAAACTGAACGTAAGTAGAAAAGTTGTGGAATTTGAGCTAAGGTGACCTTGCACCTCTCGGCAAGCCAGTGGCGGGGGACTGATAGTAAAAGTAAAGTTGACAGCATTTCATAGGGGGCAAAGCATGATCACACCTCAGTGATGAAAGACTCAACTAACCAGTGATACGTACTGTATATGGTGAGGACCCTTTTTTCTTGTCATCTTGTTCCATGGGAAGCAGGCAGGATAGTTTGGCGGCAGCATATTCTTCCTGCCATCTCATGCTTGGCTTATGTATGAATACTGCACTCACACATCCCGTGGCTACGGCTGGCTGGGCTGTGTTTGGTCACACAGCTCGTGGGCATTTATGTACCAGACACAGGACTATATCAGAGGATAAATGAGCAGGAAGACGATGATGGTGGTGGTTTTCACATGTGTGAGGACACTGCCCTACCTGCTGAAATTGCAAGGCAGGAGTACTAATGAGATGGCAGCAAACATCAAATACTCTGTGCAAACACTCTGTTTGTCCTTGGCATAAGCTATCAGCTTCTGCCAGCCTCGTGCAAAGGCATGTGTTGTCTGGTCACAGAACACCGGCTGATGTTATGGCCAATCATGAAGAACTAAATCCCCTTATCATACCCAGACCAAAAGGAAGACAGGAAATAAATACAACCCCAACATGAGGGGCTTTGTATATGGTAACCTGTTTAAACCTCACAACAACCTTCAGTGTTCCTGAACTTTTCAAAGAGAGTGAGACTTGGAGAGGTTACATCACTCCTCAAGGTCGCAAAGGTAGTGTGTGATGAACTCAGGATTTTGGCCTGAATCCATTTGGCTTTCAATTTTTGTCTTTTCCCATGTGCCTCTCTGCTCTCTCTCTGTCTCCTTGGTTAGGTCAGCACTTTTTTACTTACCATACTCTCTAGCAGGCTTCAGTGATTCATGTAGCAGACGATCAAAGGAAGAGGTAAAAGGCAACCCATATTCAGCATATACATGAAAGGCCTTCTTGTAGCCCTTTGAAGAACACCAAAGAAAATTTTAACATCTGATTTAGAAAAAGTTTAAAGTTAGGCTGTGTTTATGATATTGGTTTTGGAATGCTAATTCATTGTCATCTTGCTTTTCTCTGAAATAGTTTTCTTTTTTATTGTGGCAAGAATTTAATATGAGATCCATTTTCAAATTGATGTATAAAATGCAAGATATCCCTTCACAACTGTCAGGATGACTGCTACCAAAAAAAAGAGAGATAATCCTGTCATTTTTGACAAGATAGATGAAGTGGAAGGACATAAGGTTAAGTGAAATAGACCAGGCATAAAAAGACAAATAACCCCCACATGTGTAAACGTCACATTGTCTCCCTGGTGTAAGAGCATGAAAGAGTAAATAACACTCAACATATACAATAGATAATAAGAGAGGAAAAGAAACTGTTCAGAGGAAGGGACAACTGGGATAAGGGAAAGGAGAAAAAGTACTAAGGTAAATTCTATAAGTATAAATGTATATATTATATTATATAACATATATAATATTATATTATTATATATTATAATAATATATAATTTCTATATTTTCTATTATATTGTATAATATTATATATATTATAGAGAGAGAGAGATTAGTGACATAACTATATTGTTGGTATCTGATGATTTGTCAAGAGTCTTGGTAAGGGGAACAATCAATGATTAAAAGGGTTTTTTACACTATTTTGACCAAATTTGCATGCTTGTATCTGGTAATCTGAGAAACTTATGTGATGACAATTTGCAGTGTAACAACCATTGGTAAATTCCTACAATTCTGCCTAGTGACACTATGTATTGTTGCTAACGTTTTTTTAAATTATTATTTTCTTATTCTCTTTAATGACTTGATCAATCTTCTATTCTTACATCTGGTAATCTTAGCAAGTTTGTTGAAGAGAACAATATGTAATATAACAAGCACTGTTGATCCCTTTCATTTGGTTTGAAACCCTACATCATATTTAATGTCTTTGCTTTGTGTTGTTTGTATTTTGCTATTGTTCTTTTTTTGTACTATTTTCCTTTTCTTTACTTTAAAAGTAAAAGAACAAAAACATATGAACAAATACCCACTTACAAAGTAGCACAAGAATAGTACGATCAAAACTGAATTACACACAAGGTGACAGGGAATTAACAATGGCTGTTGTATTACATATTGATACCTTCAAAGTGTATACTCAGGTAAACAAATGTAGATATGCAAGATTGATCAAACAACTAATCATTAACCGTTCCCTTCAGTAAAGCAACAAAAGACAGTAGTACAACTACGTTAGCTGCCCTATATATATATATATATATATATATATATATATATATATACACACATATGCATGCATAATTATCCCATTCTTCCTCTTCTCTTCCCCTCATCCTAGCTGCTCTTTACTTTTGAGCAGTTTCCTTCATTTCACAAGGTTTATCATACTTCCTAATGTATATTCACACTTTCAGATTCTTATGCTAGTGATACAATACATTGCTTACACATGCACTTCTCATTTATTTCGCTTATGAGTGTGGTCTTTAGTTGTGACCATTTACCTATAAAAGCTTCAAATTTATCTTTCTTTATAGCTGAGTAATATTTCATTATATTAAAATGCCACAATTTTTTATCCAATTGTCAGTGGATGGACACTTGTGTTGCTTCCACGACTTAGCTATTACAAATTGCAGTGCTATAAACATGGGTGCACATGTATGGCTGCGATATG
The DNA here is from genome assembly GCA_004027595.1 of Dinomys branickii. Lineage (NCBI taxonomy): Eukaryota > Metazoa > Chordata > Mammalia > Rodentia > Dinomyidae > Dinomys > Dinomys branickii. Next base: position 57,544 of record PVLD010008522.1, read on the forward strand.
ATATTTTCAGATCTTCTGGGAAAATACTCAAAAGGGAATAACTGGGCTGGGGATATAGCTCAGTGGAATAAGCGCTTGCCTGGCAAGCGCAGGGTCCTGAGTTCGATCCCCAGTACCGCAAAAAAAAAAAAAAAAAAAAAAAAAAAACTTTCTAAAAAAAAAAAAAAAAAAAAAAAGGGAATAACTGGGCTGAATGGGACCTCTAGACCTAGTTTGCTGAGAAATCTCCAAACCAATTTCCACAGTGGTTTCACTAGTCTGCATTCCCACCAGCAGTGGAGAAGAGTTCCTATTTCTCCACAGCCTCGCCAGCATTTGTTAGGTTGATTTCTTAATGCTAGTCACTCTTACTGGGGTGAGATGAAATCCTAATGTTTTAATTTTCATTTCTCAAATGACTAATGATGTTGAAAATTTTCTCATGTATTTATTTGCCATTTGTATTTCTTTGCCTGAGAAGTTTGTATTCATCTCAGATGGCCATTTTAGGATTGGGTCTTTGAATTGGGGGAGGTTGATTTTTTTTTTAATTCTTTATACATTCTAGATAGAAGACCTTTGTCAAAGGGAGAGCCAGCTAATATTTTTTCCCAATTTCTGGGTTTTCTGTTTACTCTTCTGGTGATTTCCTTAGATGTGCAGAAACTATCAGTAAAATGAGGTCCCAGTGGTTGATTCTTTGAAGTGTTTCCCTTGCGGTTTGACTTCTGTTCATGAACCCTCTGCCTACTCCTATGTCTTCAAGATTTTTGCCTATTTTCTCTGCCAATAGATTTAGTGTTTCTGTTTTAATATTTAGATCTGTGAACCATTTTGACTTGAGTTTGGTGCATGGTGACAGACTTGGATCTATTTTCAGTCTTCAGCATGTGGAAAGCGAACTTTTCCGGCACCGCTTATTAAAGAGGCTGTCTTTCTTCCAGTGAGCTTGTTTGGCCCCTTTGTCAAAGATTAGGTGGTTGAGTGTGTTTGTGGTTGTGGCTGCATCTTCCAGTCTGTTCCACTGATCGTCAGGTCTGCTTTTTTAGCCAGTAACAGGTTGGTTTTATTATAGTAGCTTTGTAGTATAATTTCAGGTCAGGGATTGTGATTCCACCTGACTTGTCCTTGTTGCCCAGGATTGCTTTGGCTATTCTGCTCCTCTTGTGGTTCCAGATGAATTTAAGAAATGTTTTCTCTAGATCTGTGAGGTATGCTAATGATATTTTGGTGGGAATTTCATTGAGTCTGTACAATAGTTTTGGTAGAATGGCCATTTTCACAATGTTGGTTCTTCCTAGCCATGGGCAAGGAAAATTTTTCCATTTACTGAAGTCTTCTTCAATCTCTTCTTTCAGAGTACTGTAGTTTTCATTGAATATATCTTTTGCTTCTTTTGTTAGATTGATTTCTAAATATTTCAACTTTTGGATGCTATTGTGAAAGATATGGTTCCTTAATTTCTTTTTCAGGTTGTTTGTTGTTTGTGTACAGGAATGCTATTGATTTTTGAGTGTTGACTTTGTATCCAGCTACCCTACTGAATTTGTCAATTAATTCAAGGAGACTTCTGGTGGAGTTTTTGGGGTATTCCATGTAAAGTATCATGTCATCTGCAAATAGTGATAATTTCACATCTTCCTTTCCCACCCTTATTTCTTTTATTTCTCTCTCTTGTCTAATTGCCTGGTGAATGCCTCCAGAACTATGTTGAACAGGAGTTGTGGTAGTGGAAAAACTTGTCTTGTTCCTGACTTTAAAGTGAAACTTTTAGTTTATGTCCGTTTAGTATGATGTTGGCTGTTGGTTTGTCATAGATGGCTTTGATCAAATTGAGGTAAAAGCTGTGTATTCTTATTTTTTCTAGGATTTTTATCATGAATGCATGTTGGACTTTGTTGAAAGCTTTTTCTGTATCTATTGAGATGATCATGTGGTTTTTGTCTTTGGCTCTATTGATATGATATATTACATTAATTGATTTGTGAATATTGAACCATTCCTGCATTCCTGGAATGAATCCAATTTGGTAATGGTATGTAATTTTCTTTATGATTCACTGCATTCTATTTGCTAGTATTTTATTGAATATCTTTGCATCTATGTTCATTAGTGATATTGATCTATAGTTCTCTTTCTTGGTTGGGTCTTTCTGAGGGTTTGGTATCAGTATAATATTTGCCTCCAGGTTGCTTCCTTTTCAATTTCATTGAAGAGTTTGAGGAGTGTTGGCATTAAATCTTCTCTGAATATTTTATGGAATTCTGCTGTGAATCCTCAGGGCCTGGGCTTTTCTTTGTCAGTAAGTTTTAAATCACATTTTCAATCTCATTAATTGGTACTAGGTTGTTCAGAATTTTTATATCTTCTTGATTCAGCCTTGGTAATTCGTAAATATCTAGGAATCTGTCCATTTCTTCTGAGTTTTCTGTCCTATGAGAGTAAAGATTTTCAAAGTAGGTATTAACGATCTTTTGAATTTGTATAGGATCTGTAGTGATTTCATCCTTTTCATTCCTCGTTGCATGAATTGGAATTTTTCTTTTTTTGGTAGGGTTGGCTAGGGGTTTATCAATTTTATTTATTCTTCAGAGAACCAACTGTTTGATGCATTTATTTTTTGTAGTGTTTTCTTTGTCTCAATTGCATTAATTTCTGCTCTGAGCTTTATAATCTCCTCCCTTCTTTGAGCTTTGGGCTTGACTTCTTTTTCTAAAAGTTTGAGGTGCAGCATTAAGCTATTTATTTGTTCTCTGTCTATTTTCCTTATATGTGAGTTCACCGATATGTTTACCTCTGAGGACTGCTTTCATTGCATCCCACAGATTCCAGTAAGTTGCATCTACATTTTTGTTTGTTTGTAGGTATTTTTTAACTTCTTCTTTAATTTCTTCTGTGACCCATTGGTTGTTCAGGAGGTTGTTGTCTAATTTCCAAGTGTTTATGGATTTTTGGCGTTCTTTTGTCATTAATTTCCAATTTCATTGCACTGTGGTCAGATAATAGGCATGCAATAAATTTCAATTCTTTTGCATTTAGGTAGGTATGATCTATGGGCTAGAATATGTTCTATTTTAGAGAAAGTCACATGTGCAGCTGAGAAAAATGTGTATTCTGATGCTGTGGGATGGAACGCTCTGTATACATCTATTAAGTCCATTTGTTCACACATTTGGTTCAGGTCTGTTATTTCTTTGCTGAATTTTTGTCTAGTGGACCTGTCTCTTTGCATCAAAGCACTGGTTAGGTCCCCTATTAAAATAGTGTTATGGATTATTTGCTTTTCATGTCTGTTAAGATTTGACTTATACAGTTTGGTGCTCCAATATTTGGTGCATACATGTTTAGAATTGTTATCTCTTCCTCTTGCAGTTTTCCTCTAACTAATATGTAGTGACCTTCTTTATCTCATTTGATTGTTTTTGGTTTGAAGATTATGTTGTCTGCAAAAATAATAGCTACCCCTGCTTTTTTCTGGGAACCTGTCGCATGGAGAATTGGTTTCCATCCTTTCACTTTCAGTCTACAGATTTCCTTTTGAGTAAAGTGTGTTTCCTGTATATGGCATATTGTGGGATTTTGTTTCTTAATCCAGTCTGCCAGTCTGTTTCTTTTGACTGGTGAATTGAAGCCATTTATATTAATGGTTATAGCTGATATATGTTGGCTTATCTTTGTCATGCTAGCTACTTCCTGTTGGTTTCCTACTTTTGCCATCTGTTTAATTAGTTGCTCTACTTGAGAGTTCCTTTCTATTGTTGTTCTTGAGATGGTGGTCTCTTTTTTCTTTATCTAGAATATCTTTAATACTTTTTGTAAAGTTGGTTGGGCACTCATGAATTTCTTCAGTTGTTCTTTGTTGTGGAAAAGTTTTATTTCTCCATCAAATCTGAAAGATAGTTTTGCATGATACATCAGTCTGGGTTGGAAACTGTTTGTCTCAGAACCTGTAATACCTTGCTCCAAGCTCTTCTTGATTGCATGGTTTGTGTTGAGAAATATCCTGTGATTCTGATGGGCTTTCCTTTATAGGTGGTCGTTTCTTTTCTCTAGCAGCTTTTAATATTCTGTTGTTTTTCTGGATATCTGAGATCTTGATTACTATACATCTGGGTATGGTTTTATTTTGGTTATGACTAGTTGGAGTTCTATATGTCTCATTTACTGAACTTCAGAATCGTTTTCCTTGTTTGGGACATTTTCTGCTTTTATTTCTGCACTTACTCTTTTTATGTCATTTGTGTTGCCTCCTGCTCTTTCATTGACACCTATTACTCAGACATTATTTCTCTTTGTCTCGTCTTGCAGCTGTTGGATTGATTTTTCCTGTATCTTTGGTGATTATAAGAGATCCTTCCTTTCATGATCGCTAACTGCCATGCTGTCCTCCAGATCTGAAATTCTATCTTCAGCTTCATTCAAACAACTTTGCAAACTTCCAGTGGAAGTTTTGATTTCCTGAAAATCTCATTGAGTCTTTTTCATATGTTTTAATTCATTCCCAAATTGCTCGTGTAACATTTCCATCCATTGCCTATGTTCATCTATTTTTTATCTGTTTCTTCTCTAGACGTGTGGAGCATCTCTTTCATTATTATTGTCATTTGATTTTTTGCCTGAGAGATTATTTCTGATCTGATCTCTTCTATGGCCTGAGAGAGTTGTTTCTTTACTCCAGATGTGATAATTTCAGAGATTTCAGGTACGTGGCTTCCAACTTCTACTATTTCAGTGACTCCTGGACTTGCTCTGGGTGGAGTTGAGTTCTGAGACTGCATTTTTTTCCTACGTCTTGTTTTTGGGTGTCAGATGAAAGGTGCTGAGCTACAAGCTACCCAGGCAGCTCAGTGAAGGACTCTAGGGACCCTAGTTTACCTGCATATCAAACTTATCCCAAAATGGTAGCAGGCTGTGGACCACTGGGTCCAGGATCCTCAGGTAATTGCTGGGGTGTATGTTTCAGACCACAACTGCAATGATCAGGGAATTCTGGCCTTTGGTACCAGGATCTTCAGACTGTGGATGGAGAGCATGTGGCCCTCAGCCATGTATCCAGTGGTGGCCAGACAGGGGGTGCTGCTCGGGTATACTCAAGTAGCTGGTAAGTTGAGAGTAGGCTTCACCTCCCAACCTAGCAGACCAGAGAGCCTGGGGCTGCTCTGTTCAGGAGGTCTCACCCACCAACAGAGAGTTCCACAGAGATGGGCCGCTCAGGCACCACTTTCCTGGGCCAAGCTGCCTCTGTGTCCCAAAGGAGCAGGGCAGAGCACACATGCAGGCCTCACCTGCCAATGGAGAGTTCCACAAAGAACTGGGCTGTTTCTGCACTGCAGTCCTCACTTGCCAACAGACAGTTCCACAGAGATGGGCTGTTCAGGCACCACTTCCCCAGGCCGAGCTCCTTCTGTGACCCAAAGGAGCAGGGTAGAGCACCTGTACTATTTTCTTTAAAATTAAAAATAATAACATGTGATCCAGTTACATGCATATTGAAGTTATAGAAACAGAAAGTAGAATAGTGGCTACCAGAGGTTGGAGAGTAAGTATGGAGGACTTAGGGGAGAAAGTTGCAAAATTTCACTTAAAGGAGAGAAATAAGTTCAAGAGATTTACTGTACATCCTGGTTAGTATAGTTAATAACAAGGTCTTAGATATATGAAAATTATGGGAAGAAGAATTTAAATGTTCTTACCACACACAGAAAAGGGTTAAATATTGTCTTGATTACTTTTCTCTCATTGCAGGGACAAAATACCTGACACCCAAAATTAAGGAAGAAAAAATTTATGCAGCTAACAGTTTGTGGAGGGTTCAGTCCATACTTGGCTGGCTCCAAGGCAGAGTGGCCCATGGCAGAGGGTAGCCATTCATGGAGGCAGAAAATAGCAAAGGCAATAAGAGCAAAAAGGGAGGAGCGGCAGCAGGCAGCCTCTTTCTCTCCCTTGCATATGCAAACTATCCACCCCAGGGCAGGTGTAGCACTGACACTCAAAATCCCAGCATTGGACTATGGCTCAATCAAATATCTAGAAGCACACCCCATGACTACATGAGGATTTGGGGGGACATGCAGACACAAATCATAACAATTATGTGAGGTGATGTATATATTATTCAGCACCATTTGGCCATTTCACAGTGCACATGCTACTGAAACTAGATAGATAGATAGATAGATAGATAGATAGATAGATAATGGAGGTGGAGAGTAGGCTTCCACTGATATCTATATTAAATATTGAATTAAAAATATGAAAAAGATAAGTAGTGAGAAAAATGTGGAGAAACTGGAACACTTGAACACAGTTCATAGAAGTGCAAACATGGTGCATTCACTAAGTAAAACAATACAGAGATTTCTCAAAATCAAAAATAAACTACCAATCCCTGTGGGAGCCTAGCTGAACCCTGGACATCTTCAGGAACCCCAATGAAGAGCCCCTGTACCTCCCCCACCAGCATGCCAGGTAGGGAGAGACCCAGACACCTTCTGGGGCCTCAGTGCCCACTCCCATCACCACCTGCACCCCTAGGGGCACTGAGCTGACCCCTAGACAAAATCATCAGCTTTGGAACTCCAACATCATCCCTCCCCTACTGGTGTGGAAGCCAGGCTGAGTCCTAGGCAACATCTGAAGCCTCAGTGGAAAGGACCCATGTCCTCCACCCTTTTGGAAGTCAGGCTGAAACCTGGACAGCTTCAGGAACTCCAGTGAGCCTCCTTTGCCATTCTCACACTGACCTAGGAGCCAACTGAATGCAAGAAAGTTTTGAGAGCATCTGGCACCCCACCTGGCCACAAAACACCAGCACAGAAGCTGCACTGAGCACTGGAGATCTTCAGACACTCACCGTGCCACTCACACACAGTCAGGAGAGTGAAGCTGTGCTCCAGGGAAACTCTTGATTTTCAAAAATGACAAAATGAGGGAGCAAAATGCAATCTCAGATCTCCACACCACCCCAAAAAACCCAGGAGACATGAACAGAAGAGCTTGAAAATCATACACATGAAATTTGTGAAATGATAGCAACTGAAGTAAAGAAACAACTCCATCAGGCCATAGAAGACATCAGATCAGAAATAATGTCTCAGATTAAAAAAAAATGACAACAATAATGAAAGAATTATTCAGCATGTTCAAAGAAGACATTGACAAGAAAATAAAAGAGCATAGAAAACTCATGGAAACCTTGAATTAAGACTATAGAAAAGAAATCAAATGCATGAAACAGATTCAAACAGACATCCAAGGAATTAAAAATTCCATTAAAAGCTGGCAAAACTGCTTGAACAAAGCTGAAAATAGACTTTTAGACCTTAAAGACAGCATTGCAACTAATGAACATAAACAGGATTTCTGAAAAATAACAATGAATCAGGAAATAACATTTCACTTTGATTTCATCACTTAATAGATATCAATGAAACAGGAGGTGTCAACATAAATGATATATACAAAGACTATTTGGAGAAATGATAGCAGAAAATTTCCTAGGCATGGAGAAAGAATCAGACATACAGCTAAGTAAAATATATAGAACTCCAATTAGCTATAACTAAAGTAAATCCACACCCATACATATAGTGATCAAGATCCCAGAAATTCAACAAAAGAACAGAATATTAAAAGCTGTTAGAGAAAAGATCACCTATAAAGAAAAGCCCATCAGAATCACAGCAGATTTCTCAACACAAACCACCGAGTCAAGAAGAACTTGGAGTGAAGTATTTCAGGTCCTGAAAGAAAACAACTTCCAACCTAGATTGATGTGCCCTGCAAAACTATCCTTTACGTTTAATGGAGAAATAAAATATTTGCAAGATAAAAATCAACTGAAGAACTTCATGAGCACCAAACTGACCCTACAAAGATTACTAAAAGATATTCTAGAAAGAGATAAAAGAGACCACAACTTTAAGAACAACAGAGAGGAAACAGCAAGCAATTAAACAGAAGGAAACCAGAGAAAGCAACAGCAGGAAAACAACATGACAAAAATAAGCCAATACATATCATTTATACCTGTCAATGTATACAGACTCAATTCACCAACCAAAAGAAGTAGACTGGCAGATTGGATTAAGAAACAAACTCCAACAACATGCTGTATACAAGAAACACATTTAACTCAAAAGGAAATTCACAGACAGAAAATCAAAGGATGAAAAACTATGCTACATGTGACAGGTACCCAGAAAAAAAGTGGGTGCAGCTCTTCTGTTTGCAGACAATGGGAACTTCAAACCAAGAACAATTTAAAGAGATAAAGAAGGTCACTACATACTTGTGAGGGGAAAACTTCAAGAGGTAGAGATAATAATCATAAACATCTATGCACCAAATACAGGAGTACCCAAGTATATAAGGCAAATTTTAACAGACGTGAAAAATGAAATAAGCAGCAACACAATCATAACAGGGGATGTCAATGCTCCATTCTCACAAGGAGAGGTCAACTGGACAAAAAATTAGCAAAGAAGTAACAGAACTAAACCAAACTTGAGGACGAATGGATTTAGTAGACCTGTACAGAGTGTTCCACCCAACAGCATCAGAATACACATTCTTCTCAGCTGCACACGGGTCGTCTCTAAAATAGACCATATGCTAGCACATAGAACATGCTTAAGTAAACACAAAGGAATCAAAATTATCCCATGTATACTATCGGACCATAGTGTAATGAAACTGGAAATTAATGACAAAAGAAAACACAAAAACTCCACAAACAGTTGGAAATTAAATAATATCCTCCTGAACAACTAATGGGTCACAGATGAAATCAAAGTAGAAATTAAACACTATCTGTAATCAAACAAAAATGTAGATACAACTCACAGGAACCTGTGGGATGCAAAGAATGCAGTCATCAGAGGGAAATTTATAGCAGTGAATTCCCACCTGAGGAAAATAGGCCAAGCACAAATAAACACTCTTGTGATGCACCGCAAGCTTCTAGAAAAAGAAGAGCAAGTCAAAACCAAAACCAAAGAAGACAGGAAATTATAAAGCTCATGGCAGAAATTAATACAGTGAGTCTAAAATAAATACAAAGAATTAATGAATAGAAGAGTTGGTTCTTTGAAAGCATAAATAAAATAAACTTCTAGCCAACCTTATCAAAAAAAGGAAAGAAAAAACTGAAATACATACAATAAGGAATAAAAGATGTGAAATTACTACAGATTCCATAGAAATTCAAAACATCATTAATACCTACTTTGAAAATCTTTACTCTCATAGGGTGGAAAGCACAAAGGAAATGGACAGATTTCTAGTACATACGAATTACCAAAACTGAATGAAGAAAAAAAAACTGAATGAAGAAGATATAAAAATCCTGAGTAACTCAATACCAGCCAGTGAAATTGGGAATGTAATGAAAAACTTGCCAATGAAGAAAAGCCCAGGTCCTGACAGATTCACAGTTGAATTCTACAAGAGATTTAGTGAAGATTTAACACCAATACTTTTCAAAATTTTAGTGAAACTAAAAGTGAAAGAATTCTCCCCCACTCATTCCTGTAGGCAACTGTTATCTTGCTACCAAAACCAGAGAAACACCCGAACGAAAGAGAACTACAGGCCAATCTCCCTCATGAATATAGATGCAAAAATTCTCGATAGAACACTAAAAAGTGTAATACAACAAATCATCAAAAAGATTATACACCATGACCAAGTGGGATTCATCCCAGGAATGCGGAGATGGTTCAATGTATGCAAATCAACTAAAGTAATACACCAGAGGCAGACAATAGAGCCAGACAAAAATCACATGGTCATCTCCTTTGATGCCAAAAAAGTCTTCGACAAAGTCCAACACTCATTCATGAAAAAAACTCTACAGAAAATAGGAATAGATGACTTTACCTCAAGATGACCAAAGCCATCTATGCCAAACCAATGGCTAACATCATACTAAATGATCAAAGATTGAAAGCTTTCACTTTAAAATGAGGAACAAGGCAAGGGTATCTACTGTCACCACTCCTAGTAAATATAGTTGTGGGAATTTTAGCTATAGTAATTAGACAAGACAGGGAAATAAAGAATAAGGAATAAAGATAAGAAAGGAAGAAGTGAAATTATCATTATTCACAGATGACATGATTCTTTACATAGAAGACCCCCAAAACTCCACCAAAGGGCTTATGGATTTAATAACCAAATTCAGTAGTATAGCTGGATACAAATTAAACACTCAAAAATCAATAGCATTCCTGCACACAAGCAACAAACAGACTGAGAGAGACATTAGGGAAACCACAACTTTCACAATAGTATGTAAACAGTTGAAATACTTAGGAATCAATCTAACAAAAGAAGTAAAAATTATAGTGAAAACAAAGTGTTCTGAGAAATGAAGTGAAAACTATAGTGCTCTGAAAAAAGTGATCAAAGAGGATATCAGAAAAAGATATTCCTTGCTCATAGATAGGAAGAACTAACATTGTTAAAATGGCCATACTCCCAAACTTGTTGTACAGATTCAAAGCAATCCCAATGAAAATACCATTAGTATACCTCACAGATCGAGAGAAAACATTCCTAAAATTCAACTGGAACCAGAAGAGGCCTAGAATAGCAAAAGAAATCTTGGGAAACAAAGAAAAGGCCGGAGGCATCGCGATTCCTGACTTGAATTATACTACAAAGCTACTGTGATACAATCAGTATGGTAGTGGCACAAAAACACACCTGAAGATCAATGGAACAGATTAAAAGATGCAGAGACAACTATAAACACACTCAGCTACCTTATCTTTGACAAAGGGGACAAACATGTTCACTGGAAGAAAGATAGCCTCTTTAATAAATGGTGCTGGCAAAACTGGCTTTCCACATGCTGAAGACTGAAACTAGATCCATGCCTTCCACCATGCACTAAACTAAAGTCAAAATGGATCAAAGATCTAAATCTTAAAACAGAAACACTAAATTTATTGGAAGAGAAAGTAAGTAAATTCTTGAAGACATCCAGATAGGCAGAGATTTCATGAACAAAAACAAAGCTGCCTGGGAAATACTTCAAAGAATCAACATATAGGATCTCATCTTATTGAAAAGTTTTTGCACATCAAAATAAATCACCAATAGAGTGAAAAGAAAACTCATGAATTTGGAAAAACTTTTACCCAACCTCCCCTCAGACAAAGGACTTCTATCTAGGATGTATAAAGAATTTTTAAAAATCAGGCCACCAAAATTCAAAGACTCAAGCCAAAAATGGGCATCTGAGATGAATACACACTTCTCCGATGAAGAAATACTAATAGCAACTAAATGTATGAAAAAATGTTCAACATCCTTAGTCATTCATGAAATGCAAATTAAAACAACACTGAGATTCCATCTCACCCCAGAAAGAATGCCTATTATCAAGGAATGAACCAATAACAAATGCTGGAAAGGCTGTGGGGAAAAAGGAACCCTACTCTATTGCTGGTAGGAGTGTAGATTGGTGAAACTACTATGGAAATCAATGAGGAAATTCCTCACAAAACTAGGATTAGAGGTCCCACTTAACCCAACTATTTCCCTTCTGGGTATTTTCTCAGAAGAATCAAAAACATCATACCACAGTGATATATGTGTACCCATGTTTATAGCAGCACAGTTTGTTATAGCTAAATCTTGGAAACAACCCAAATGCCCATCAACTGAGGAATGGATAAAGAAGATGTGGTTATTTTTATTCAATGGAGTATTACTCAGCTATAAAAAAGATAAAATTGAAGCTTTTGTAGGTAAATGGATGCAACTAGAAACCATACTCATAAGTGAAATAAATTGGACTCACATGTCTAACATCATATTGTCTCCCTGGTGTAGGAACCTGAAAGAGTAAGTAAAACTCAAAATGTACAATAGATGATACAAAAGAGAAAGAAATTGCTCAAAGGAACAACTGGGATGAGAGAAAGAAGAAAAAAGAAAGAAGGATACACACACACATATATATATATATATATATATATATATATATATATAATATATCTGGGGTAACTATATTACTGGTATCTGATGGCATATTGAAAGTAACAGTTAATGCTTAAATTTTTTTATGTTCTGACCAGGAAATATAGCCCCATGGAGGTCTATCATTTAATAACGTCATCTAGCATTGAATGTTTAGCTCTCAACTATTTCAAGACAATATGTATCTCTGTACTAACCATGGAAAGTATGTATGCATCCACATTTACAGTATTTAGTGAAACACCTGTTCTCCTACTAAGTAAATCACATTCTAAGCACATTTGAGCCTATATTATACTCTGCAAATAAAAGACAATGGTGAAATATACAAATCTATTAACTATGATTGTCTTGGCTAATAGAACTGTTAAGTAGAATTTTCTTCCTTTTCTATATTTTCCACATTTTCTTAAATGATCATGTGCTTTTACCATGGGAAAAAATTACTTTTAAAAAAATAGAATTTCCTTATCTTTCTTTTTCCTTCTCTGGAAAGTACATTATTTTCCTCTTACAAGCTGCCTCAGCTTACTGTCCCTAGCGAATGCAACACATGAGGTTGAGCAGATGAAAGAAACACAATTGAAAGATGGGATGAAACTTAGGTTGGGGGAACTCAATATCCAGAAAAGTAGCTAATTCTCACCTAATCAATGCACTACTGCAAACATTAGGAACACCAATAGCCGCTAAAGTAATGGTGATCACTATTACCACTTTTAAGCATCATTTTAAAATGTTAGAATAGCTGAGGAGCATTATGAAAACAAATCTTTTCAAAATGAAACATGTGGGCCATAACAACCAATGAAGTGGGAGCTTTGTCTGTGAGCAGGTGAGAACATATGCTAAAATCATTATTAAAAATCTAAATATGACAAATTAATAGTATTTAAGGAATACTGTGATGGTTCTTGAGAAAACAAGACAAGCAGTGATACTGAAATGATTACAGGACATTAATTTGTGTAATAATTATACTTAAAATGCTGAGATGACAATGGAGATAGCTGTGTATTGTTTTTTTAAAAAATCCTTATCTCTATTATTTGTTTGAATAGGTTACACCAGAACCAATAGCAACAGTATCCATCAAGCTCAGGAATATGATACTGAAATCAGAGAGCCTGAACTCAAATCTAAATTCCCAAAGCCCATGGCCATGTGTAATTTACTAAATTTTACAATTCATATTTTCTTGATTATAAAATGGATTTCTAGGGGCTTGAAATTATTAAATGACATAATTAACATAAAGCATTTACATAATGCTTGGCCCGCATGAGGTCGTAATGAATGTTAGTTCTTTTTATAATCCTTAATATAAACTGACTATGGTAGAACCTCGTCTAACGTTTCAAATCAGTCCCCTACTGTGAGAACCACAATATAGCTGCCCCCGAGAGGAACTGAGAAATGTTGCCAGGAAGCTATTTGTACCTGCAGGAGGCCCAACGTGTGTGGTAGCAGGAAGTAAAAGCTTTGAATTTTAAGATACTAACCATATTTAAGAATCTCTTGTGCATCCAGTTTTCAGTCAACATTTTGGGAGTTGTGGGTACAGAATGCAGATTTCCCAGCTTACCAGCTTTTGGAAGCTCCTACTTGTCCATGTTGGAATGAAGATTTATTTTGACAAGAATGAGATTGTCTTCCTTTCAGATTCTTCAAAATTTAATACACCAGGTACTAATGGGTTCAGGCATTCATTGCAAAAGCACTAGAAATGGCATCTGGTGGAGCTACGTATCCTTTCCAAGAGACCCATCTACCCTCCCTCTTTAACTCTAAAGCCTTTTATAAATATGTCCCAAGTAGAATTTTCCTGTATCTCCAAAGATTTTAATATCTATGATATAGAAATACCAATATTTGAGCTTTATGGAAAAACTGGTCATGTAATACGGAAACTCCCAGGGTACCTGGCACAAGCAAATATGGAACCACTTCTTGGCAACATTTCCCCAAATGAGATTATGTGCAACTCCTGTAGAGCTAATAACGCCCACTGAAAGTGAGCTCACAATGAAAAATTACAAACTATAAGATTATAAGTACAATTTAAAAATTGTGTCCCAAGAATCCAAATTTATAGAACAAGACATAAAAATAATAATAATGATGATGATGATGATAATAATAATATGCATGTTTAAAAATATTAAAAGAAAACAAAATATAGAAGAATGAGACAGCAGAGAAATGATCAGGGAAATTAGAAAATACAATTAAACAGTTTCTATCAAAAAAACAGTTACTGAGCTTAGGCAGCAAGGAAATGAAACAGCATATTAAACACAACTGGAGGGAGAATTGTTACACTGGGAACTAGAACTGTAAAGAAATTGTATGAAGATTTTAGAGAAATGTGGAAGACAAAATAGAAATTTTAAAAATATGTCTAAAGTAAGTAACAGAGCAAGAGTAGAGAGACCTAGAGTACCTGTGCTCCTTTGAATGCAGTATCTTGAAATTTTACAGATTTCATTAAAAATGAACATTCAGTTTGATCAAGTATACTGAGTCTCATGTAGGATGAAGGAAAAATATCAACTATATCCATAATAATAAAAGTGCACAGCACCAAGATAAAAATATTTTTAAAATAACTAAAGATATGCAAATCCACAAAAAGCACAACAGCAGATTTCCCTCAGTAATGATAAAGACCAGAGGGTGATGAAGTAATAGGTTTTTTTTTATGCTAAGAATAGAAAAGACCAATCTCATATACTAACCTAAAAATTTTATATTGAAATTCCACATTCAGCTAGGTCATATTTTAATAAATAAATTGAACAAAGATATTATATATATATATATATATATATATATATATATATCTTGATAAAGTTTACTATTAGTAAATCCTTATTGACTGAGCTCTAGGTGAAAGATGCACTTGGGTCAGAAAGAATTAAACTGGAAAGTTATGAATAATGTGCAGAAGCAGTAATAACAAAAAAGGACAGATAATAATAGTGACACGGCCAACATGCATTTGACTGAGTTACTAAGAAAAATTAAGTTTCACTGCAATGTAAGAAAGATCATCTGGCTTGGAGTCAATAGAATTTTGTTGTAATACCACTTTTACCAACTATGTAAATTTGAATAATGCGTTGTTCTCATATGTAAAATGATATCCAGATAAAATGAACTTAAAGTTTTCTTTGAAAAATCTTTCTGTGGTTTTACTGTGCTTGTTACTGGTTACTTTCTCCCTCAAGAAAAAATAATACAAGAATATGTGTCATAATTCAACGGAATCAAAGAAATATTCCTCTTTGGATCAAAGGATTGGCTTTTGAGCTGTGTGCATATTTGTTACCTTCCAAAGAAAACATAACACAGGCAGATGCTCTTTGAAATTCTCAGATTGACCCACAAGATTTACCCATGACAGGGAAGGGGACCCTCCTTTTCAACATTGTTTGTGTTGGACATTTAATGAGCATTGTGCTGATGTGACACAAAACACAGTCTTTCCCCCAGTCATTCAACTTGTTACATCAATCATTCTTGGTGTGAAGTTGTGCTGGACCCATCCTGGAGCTAGATTCATACTACTGTGGCTAGGAAATCATCAAAAGGGAGAAAGAAGTTGGAAACAAGGGTAGTAATCTTATTCATTCTTACTAGAGGGAAGAAAATAACATGAAATCTATTTCTCCCCACAGAACAGCAAGAATGATTTCTTTCTGTGTAAAGTGTGTGGTCTGAGCTTTGAAAATTACATTATGGATGAGCCCTTTTCTAGAATCTTCCTTTAATTACTCATAAGTCCATACAAGTCAGAAAATTGTTTTTCTACTGCTAATTTGCTTCAACAATTCTTTGAGCTATTATTTTCAAACTGAGAATATGGTGTCAAAATCTTTCATATTTCTGTAACAGCCATTAGTAAAACCCCAGTTTCCATTGTATGGTTGAAAAAATATTCTGTGGTCTATCTTTAAGCTGCATCTGCAGAAATTCTTCTTTCTAGCTCTCTTTCCACAGATCCCTAGTCATCGACAGTTATTCCAGCATATTTATAATGGGCACATGTGGCTCTCTCTTCCTCTTTTTTCAGAAGGTGGCTCCTCTCCATTCCTATAGATGTGTCTTCCTTCCAGAAGCTGTTCCCTAGTCTCTAATCACACACTCTCTTCAGTCCCTCTGGTACGCTTCCCAACCGAATACTGAGTCTACAAGATACGCTTAACTAATAATCATCATTTAATCAGAATCCTCTCTCTTTCCCAGGCACTGTATGTGCCCATTCCTTTGAAGTTAGGCGTGGCCTGTGACATGTAAATGGAAACAATTTGTGCCATTCCCCGACCAAATCATTAAATGAATATAGGTGCTTCTCCTCTTTTCCTCCGCCTCCCACACCAACCAAGACCACATGTCTCAGGTAATGAGCCCATACTGTAGAAGTTCCAATAGCCTGGTTTGCCAAGGTGTCACATGAAAACTAGTGTAATGAAAAAATGGCTAGAGCCACAGAATATTTTGTGTAAGCAAGAAATAATAAGCTTTTTCTTTATTTAGACACTGACACACTGGGGCTATTTGTTACTGCAGCATATCTTAACCTTCCTGACTAATATTTTATGTCTGTAATAGAACACATCACACTGTTACTACATTTGTTAATTTTCTTGTCTACTTTTTGAGATAGTGCACTAAGGCATTTATTTCTACATTCCTTGCACTTAACATAGCAGATATTTAACAAATATCTCAAATAGCATGCTAACAGAATGAGTAGCAAGAAGATGCACAGGATTTAGTATTGCTGGAGACCTCTTCATTTTGTACAGATGACATCTCAGGCCTGCTAAGGTGGTAACAGTCATGTTACAACAGATAGATTGTTTCTCCTAACACAGGCAGCTGAGTTGCACAAGTTTGCTCGTGATTCAGTTTGACTTTAGGGTTTCCTTTCACCTGTAAATTCCTGCAAAAATGAAATCATCAGTGCTTCTGAAATTTCACCTAACACTTTCACTTTGAAAAAGAGAAAGTGTTATATTCACTTATGCCTTGGCCATGAAGGAAGTCTTGAAACAAAGAAGTACAACATATTTTTCCAATATTTTTTCTTCCAAAATTGTTTTGGCTATTCTAGGTCATTTTCAGTTTCACACAAATTGTAGAATTAAATTTTCAATTCTAGAACAGAACAGAAGGCTATGATATTTTGACTGAGGTTATACTCAGTCTGTAAGTCAATTCAGAAAAAAGTCTCTTAATTCTTATTCTTCAAATTTATGAATGTAGTTTATCTATTTTTGCTTGATTTTGTTCTTTCATTTCCTTCAGTAATGTTTTGTAAATTTTTAAAAAGTCTTTAAAAATTACCAAAAATTTATTTGTAGCAATCTTCATTTTATCTTATCTAAGTGGAAATGTACATTTTATTATTTTATTTTCTACATTTCGTTGGCTAGTTTATAAAAATTAAGTTAATTTATTTAAGTTGAATTTGAATCTGAGAATCCTGCTTTAAAAACTTACATTTCTAGAAACTTCTTTGAAAAATTCTTAGGGTTCTTTACACATATGGCCGTGCCACCAGTAAATAAAGATAGGTCTTTTTGTGTTTTTATACCTTTTATTGCTTTTGCAGACCTTCTAGTACTGGCTCTGACCTTCAGAAACATTGAATTGCAGTGTGAAGGGCAGGTGTCCTTGTCTTAGTGCCAATTCTATGGGAAACGTCATTGCTTCACCACTAACCCTGATGCTAACTATAAAGTTTCAGTCAGTGCTCTTCACCATGTGATATCGTACCCTTCACTAGTCTGTAAGATTTGTGGCTCATATTTTCTCAAAGATTCTCTTCTCTACTAAGGTCCTTCTCTGCTTCTGCTATCATTGTTATGCAGTCTTCATCAAATGATCTGGGAAGTATCCTAGGCTTTTCTGCTTATATTTACTTTACCGTTTGTGAACATTTGTTTTCCCTTTACCCTTCAGCGTTTGCTAGATTGTACCAATGAGCCATCTCTCTGACTTGGACTTTTCTTTGTGAAAAGATTGTCCAGTAGAAATGCAGTGCAATACCTATGAGGTTTTTCAAAGTTCCTATTAACTCTTCTGTCAATTCTAATGACACTGGTTTTCCAAGTAATTTGTCAATTTCACCTAACTTACCGATATAAAAGCAGTTCATAACATCCTCTCACTGCCTGGTGAATCTGTAGTGGTAGCCTGTCTTTATTCTTGACACTGGAACTTTGTATTTCCTCTACCGCTGAGTAAGATTTTATCAATTAACATGTTCAAATACCTAATTGTGTCTCTGCTAGATTTTTTCTTTTTTTTTTCTGTTTTATTTACTTTTGAAACACTTTTTCCTGCTATTCTTGGGTTTGACTTGCTCATCTTCTGGAAGTTCTCCAAATGAAATGTAGGTCATTGGTTTTAACACTCCAAGCATTTAAAGCTACAAACTTCCCTTTAGATACTACTTTGCCTGCACCACGTAGTGGCACTCAATTGTTTCATTTTCATGATCATACGATTCAAAATAGTTTCTCTTGTTTCTTCTTTAATCTATGGGCTATTTACAAGTTTCTTTTTTAGTTCCCAAATATTGGATTGATTCAGATATCTGGTTAGTTTCTACATTATTCTCCTTGTGACCAGGGACCATACTCTATGTGATTTTAGTGTTTTGAATTATATTGAGGCATTTAACTTCCTTTTGGGTCTCTTGTGTATTTGAAAATAAAAATATCACATTCTCCTTTTGATGGGTAATTGTCCTATAAACTAAACTTTCTTTGTTTGTAGCTGACGGTACTGTTCTCTATATCCTTATTGGTTGCTTCTCTGCTTTTTTTGTTAATTCCAGAAAGTTGTATTTAAAACATCCCACTATGGTTAAAGAAGTATTTTTCCTTTAGATTCTGTCAATCTGAGCTTCATATGTGCTGAAATACAGCTGTCATCTGCATACATCTTTGCGCCTGCTGTGTCCTGCTTGATGCACTAACCCTTTTTGTATTGCCCCTCCTTATTTTTGGTAATACTGGTTGTACTTGTGCCCACTTTGGGGAATACTGATACAGCATTCCTTTCCATGCTGATAGTATATCTTTTTTCAATTCATTTGCTTTCAACTTCGTTTATATTAAAATATAACTCTCTTAGTAAACAAGTAAAATCCAGCATGTAGCTCTGAAATTCCATTTGACAGTCTATGCCTTTGCATTGGAATGTATATTCCATTCATACTTACTGTAGTTTTGCATATATTTTACCTTTAAGTCTACCTTTTTTCTGTTTTTCTACTTTTCCTTTTTAATTTTCATTTCTCTCCTTGTACCTTCTTTAGAGTTAAACAATTTTTTAGTATTTCATTGGAATTCTAACTAATGCTTTCGTTACCCTTTTTTCATATTTTATTCCAAGTGTTGGTTTCACAATATGTGCTCTTAACTTACCACAATCTATTTGGAGCCAGTGCTATATCACACCACATAAAAGGGGGGCCATCTCAACAGTGTGATTCCATTTGTGACATCCCATAGTGTGCTGTTGTCATATATGTCACATCTAAAATGTAATAATTTCACCTGTCAAAATTGAACTATAAAAAGAGATTGTAATTTTTTTCATTAGTCTATTGAATCCCGAAGAATAGAGGATACAAAGATATTCATTCATATTTACTAATTTACTATTTCCTGGGCTCTTTGTTTTTTCTCACTGGAGCCAAGTTTCTGTCTACTGTGAATTCCTTCATCCTGAATAACTTACATATTAGTTTTAGCAAACTATCACAACTAAATCAGTATCTTAAAATAACACAAATGTATTACCTTACAGTTCTGCAAGTCAGAAGTCTGAAATGAGTCCCATGGGGCTTGTGTATCTATGTTACTGCTTCCCTTGGAGGCCCCAGGGCATGAGCTCAAATAATTTCATAAGCTTTTCAATTTTCAATAGTATACTTTCTAGTTCTAGAATATCAATTTGGTTCTTCTTTTAGTATTCATTTTTCTACTGAAATTTTCCACCTGTGCATTTATTATGATAGTTTTATCTTTTATGTCTCTAAATATGTCTGTAATAACTTCTTAAGAGTCTTTGTTCACTAATTATCATGTCTTGGCCATCTTAATTTCTGTTCTATTGACTTAGCTGGGATTATAGGCATGTGTCACTCATGCCTGACTGGTTTAATTGGAAAGTTTTCAACTAAGGTCTGTAACTAGATCTAGTACTGCCTGATAATTAAGATAAATGTAAAAGTTAGTTGTTATATTAAGTGTTTATTTCTTTAAAATCTAATTCTGATAAGTACTACCCTTTGAAAAACTATTTAAATAGATATTTTAAATGTCACTTACTTGTAATATTTGAATATAATATTTTGAAAATATTTTGAAAATACAAGAATAAATGCCCTCTCAAATCAGTTTATCTATTTTAGTGCCAGGATTGCTGAACTGACTTTAAAATAATGACAAAAACACTACTCTTCTGTTATGGTTTGTGTCTGCATGCCCCCCCAAATCCTCATGCACTTATGGGGTGGCTTTTAGAGTTTATGACTAATCCATGATCCAATGCTGGGATTATGGATGTGAGAGCTATACCTGTCCTAGGGTGGATAGTTTGTAAATGAAGGGAGAGAAAGAGGCTGCTGGCTGCCATTCCTCCTTTTTGCTTTTGCCGTTTTTGCTGTGTACCACCGCCATGAACTGTTGCCCTCTGCCGTGTGCCACTGTGCCTCAGAACTGGCCAAGCACGGACTGAAACCTCCACAAACTGTAAGCTAAATAAACCTTTCCTTCCTTCATTTTGGTTTTGGGTATTTTGTCTCAGCAATGAGACAAAATAACCAAGACATCTTCTGATGTGGTTTGCCTCCTCAGGACTCTTGGTGACTGATAAGTCACAAGGCAGCCAGCCTCACCCCCCTCATGGGAAAATTTGCTCAATATTTCTCTTGTTCCCTTATCTGTTCCGCTTCAGTTCCCCTCAGCTACAAAAGCTATTCCCGCCCTCATTCACTCTGGTAGTTCACCTGCTTGGGTTGTTCTGATATGGGTAACTCCCTGCTGCTCGGGCTATTCTGGCCTGGACGCCCTCCCTGCCGCTTGGGGCTCGGCCTGTTCTGGCCCAGGGACATCTCCTTACCCCCACCCCACCCCCGCCAGGAAAAAGAGCTTAAAGCCCCACGCTTTCTTCCACTCGGGGCTACCTTGGCCCACTAGATAGCCTGCTACTCTGTCCCCCCACCTCCAATAAAGGCTTCTCTCGTGTCAGAAGGTCTGGTCTGGTTCCATGTGGGGTCTCGGTTTCTATCAACGACAAGCGATAGGAAGCCAATTTGGAGACACATTGACAAAAAAATAAATGAATAAATCTCTTGTCTCTCTGGATCCAAGATACAATTGAGGAATTAAACTGTGGTAAACAGGGATGAAGATGGGCTTCACAAAATTGAAGCAGGGAGGTGATCAAGGGTCCAAAGCTCTGCTGCTTCGCATCACTGGCTGCTCCCTGCCTGACCACTGCCTTTTTCTGCTCACCACCTGAGGAAGCTGGCAGTCAACAGTTTCAGGCCTTTACGTATCAAAAGTTAAAGAAAATGAGATTCTCCTTCTTTACTGTATTAAGCACAAAACTTCTGCAGCTATGTGCTGATTAACTCACTAAAGTTGTCCTTGCATCATAAACTATGGGACAAAAGGCAGTGTCAAATAAAAATATTTCAAATGGTCCCCATATACCAGTGGGGAGAGTTTCCTCCCAGGAAAGGGAAGGAATCAATAAAAATCCCTTCAGTTTCCCCCTCAGGATTCATTTCTAATGGTTCCATAAACATAAGAAGAAAGAACTCGAGATTTATAAAGTATATTTTGAAACTTAGGTCAATTTTCTATATTAAAAATATTTTGGAGGTGTTTAATATGTGCCAGTGCTGTTTCATCCGTCCCTATATGTTCCTCAGATACACAAACCGGCCCGAGGAAATGGAAGTGGTTGACAAAAACATGGACTCTGGATACACCAGACCCAGGCTTGGGTCAGCTGCACCAGCCAACTACAGTCACTGAACACTGGATCCTGAGCAAGCAAGATACCCTCCACCCTTACATTTCCTTCACCTCCAACTAAGTGTGACAAAAGTGATTTAATATGTTTTGAGAAGGACTGAATACAATAACATAAAAAACAATAGAGGTAATCAACAATATTAACTACTTTAAGTCCCTGAAAGTGAGTCTGTTTCCTGTATAATACCTTTTCTTTCTGAACCTTAAAAACCAAATCTATTATTTGATTTACTTGTACTCTGCACAGAATAATATAGAATGAGAACAAAAAAAAAAAAAAAATCAAAAAACAAAAAACAAATAAATCTCCTCCGGCTCCTTCGCAATTACAAAACCATTTTAAGACAAATGTCTTAAAATAGGGATTCAAGTATGCAGTCATGACGAGCTTTGATAGCAATTTTGTTACATTATTTATTAAGCATTTTGTTCTAGGGCTTCACATAACTCACTTTCTCTCCCCTCCTCCCTTCTGATTTTCATTCTCCTGCTTCCCTCCTTTCTTCTGCAACTCATCCCACCTGTAAATCACCAGAAGCCAAATTAGACTTGGGGTTTTGCCATCAACGTTTTTGGAAGTTTGCTACCGACACCTCTCACCTTGACTTTTAAACACACTGACTACATTGAGTTATACCCCTCACCCCAAGTATTAAAACTTAGTTTATTTTGGTAGACAGGGAAAATGTGTTTATTAAATTTAAAGAAAGTAATGTGAAACAGAGATAACGTGGAGGGACAGAGGTGAGTTCTGAGCACGCCACCTGTATTAGAAATACACCCTTGTGGTAGTGGTACAATTCTAGGACATAGAGTAGAAGGCCAATGAATGAGGCTATTCATTCCATCAGGGCCCACTGATCTTTAAGTGACTAGATTTAAGAACAATAAATCGGGGCTGGGGATATAGCTCAGTGGAATAAGCGCCTGCCTAGCAGGCGCAGGGTCCTGAGTTCAATCCCCAGTACCACCAAAAAAAAAAAAAAAGAACAATAAATCTTACTAAGAATACCAGGCCTCCTTCCAAAATGGTGATTAATAGTATTATAATGTACTTGTATCTATTAGTCTTTTTGGTCTAAATCTTTCTAGAAGTCCTATACAAGGGCCTTTACCATCCGACTGTCTCTAGGCTTGTCTTAAACTGTGTGATTTTTGGCTCCCTACACTTTACCCAACATCCCATACACAGCTTTCCAGTTTCTCCCCTGACAGAAGGTGTCTTAGTAACTTTCTTTGTAGCAGAGATACAATACCCGACACCCACAGTTTAAATGGGAGATTTCTTTTGGCTCATAGCTTAATCCCTAGTTGGTCAGCACCAAGGTAGGAATGATATGGTAGGGGAAGAACCCTGCCAAGGGAAGCTGCTGAAATCACAGTGGCCAGGAAGCAAAGAGCTAAGTGAGGAGCTAGGGATCAAGATATGTCCTGCCAGGTCATAGACCTAATGACCCGCCTCAAAACAGGATGATCTCCTAACAGCACCTACACAGTATAGTGCCCCTGTGAGGCTTTGAGGGGACACCCCGGATCTAAATCAAACAGAAGGCTTTCCTGGATTGTCCTGCTTCCACATCTTGCAGAGGCCTCCTACAACCACACTAAACACACACATTATAAGGATATGTTCCTCTGTCACCTGCTGCTAGACAGTGAGCAAGCTCACTGCAAAGCCTTTCATGTAAGCAGCTTTTAAAAACTTTTATTGTGGTGTAATCAATATACAATAATCTGTACACACTTCAAGTGTACCGTCTGATATGTTTTGACATGCACAAACACAAAGATATATACTATATATGAAACTATACAAGAATCAAGATCATAAACACGAAAAAATCTCTTTCCTTTTGTCATCACCCCCCTGTCCCCACTGTCCCTCTCCTTAAGCGATGAGTGATCTACTATTACTGTGGATAAGTTTGCACTCTCTAAAATTTTATATCAATAGAATCATACAATATGTCCTTTTTCACTCAGTAAAATTAATTAAGGACCCATCCATCTGTATATATGTGTGTGTGTGTGTATATATATATATATATATATATATATATATATATATATTTCTTTCCGGTTTTTATTATTGGATAGTATTCCATTGCAAGAATACACCATAATGTGCTTATCTTTTCATTGTTGATGGGTATTGGTGTTGTTTATAGCTTGTGGCTATTAAAAATCAAGCTTGTATAAATATTTCTGTACAAATATTTATATGAACATACACTTTTGTTTCTTTTGAGTGGATATCTATCCATGAGTCATGTGGTAGGTGCCTACTCAAGTTCTGGTGAAACTAAAATTATTTTCCACAGTGATTTACCATTTTACATTTTGACCAGCAATATATGAGAGATACAGCTGCTCCTACTCCTCACCAGTGCTTGGAATAATTCATATTTTATGTCCTAGTAAGTATGTAGTACTATCTTAATGTGGTTTTAGTTACCATTTCTCTAAGGACTAGAATGCTGTTCTTTCTCATGTATGCTTTGCGTGAATATGTGTGTACATTTATGCTGGAAATGCTGAGCCACAAATGATGTGCCTGGTCATCTCTAGAATATTTGTGAACACTTAATATTACCTACATTTTTAATTTTAGTCACTCTAGGGAGTATGTAGTGGTATCACACTGAGGTTTTAGTTTGCATGTCAGAGAATTATTTGACTTCCGGGAAGATGGCAACCAGGTGAGCGGCAGAGGGAAACTCTCCCAGAGACTGATCCTTTGCGTGCGGGTGCCGATCCACGGATGCAAAATTCCAACTGATCGGGTTGCTCTCCACGGCCTGACCATTAAAGGGCCAGCTGGACAAGCCACGCGGCGAGAAGTGGGTGGATCCTGAAAGCTGGGCATCCGAGGGATCAGTGCTGCACTTGGGCCGCAGCTCGGTTCAATCCGCGTACAGCCAAGAGAGCGATTGTGGCAGGACAGACGCCTCCAGCTCCTGAACCCAATCGGCTCAGACGCGGCTGTAACCAGGATTGGTTGGAGGCGGTGGAGCAGAGTAAACTCAGAGAACGCGCTACTGGGACAGATTGCACCAATCTGGGCAGTGGTCCGGGATCCCGCTCAGAGCCCCGCCCCCACAGCCGGCGCCACACGAACTGTGGCAGCTGCGGTCGGCAGGATTTCTGAGTCGGGAAAAAGCTCGATCCAGGGAGATACATCTCAACGGCATTCCTGTCTGCACGATCCTAGGGTGAGTTGAATGGGTGCCCTAACCGGTTTTTCCTGAGTCGGGAAGAAGCTCTGCCCAGCGAGTGACATCCAAGCAGCTTTAAGGACTGCAGGATCTCCCAGGTAGGAAGAGCTGGCTAGGCGCCCCGACGGGATTTGTGAGGGGGGCAGGAGCTCCACCCAGGGAGGAACACCTGAGTGGCCTGTCTGCAAGGCCCCTGGGGTGGCGAGCTGTTTATATGCCCCAGCCAGGGCCCGGGGTAGGGAGTACAAGTGGAAATCTCAGCAGACAGCTTAAGGGACATTCTCCCAAAGAGAAGGAATCATTGGAGCAGCCTCTGCAGCAGACCTTTGACTGCTGAACTGCCTGGGGAATTTATAGCTCCACATTTTGAATCTGATACCCAAAAATGGGAAAACAGAGGAACAAAACACAGTCTCAAAACTCAACCCCACCCAGAACAAGTTTTGAATGCGAGGATACAGGGGAACCAGGAAGCCACATACCTGCAAGTTATGAAACGATTGCATCTGAAA
>PVLD010008523.1:0-83373 GCA_004027595.1 Dinomys branickii
CTTTCCCACGTCTTGCCCCGGCAGCCTGGTCCGCCCTACCACATCTCCCCCGGCATCTCAGAGAAATACGCCCAGTTTAAACTTCCCAGCCGAGGTCCCGGCATTCACGCTCACCAAGTCTGTCTCGAGCTGGTGGTGTTTATTAAGGAGGTTCGCTCCCTTGCTGCTCACCCGGTCGCCATCTTCCCCGGATCCGAGACCTGATGTGCCTTTTAAATGACAGCGCCTCACTAAGGCACAATACTCCCAAGTGGCTGAATGTGCTTGAAAACTAGGAGGCTCCTGCCTGTCTGTGATGGGGACACTGTGCCTCTTCCCCTACAGGGTAAGATGCTGTCCCCTTCCTCATCTCTGCCCTGCAAGCAGAAGACATGAGTTTGGAATTCAGATCCTCCTGGCTGAACCTCGGCTCTGCCTCTTGCTGACTGTGGTCGTGGACACGTTGCTAATCCACTCCAAGTCTGAATTTCCTTATCTATAAAATAGAACCAATAGCAGGTTAATCTTCCCTAGCTCTTGTAAGAATTGAAGAAAATAACGTGGTAAATCCCAGGAATGGCGCCTAAACAGAGTTAGCAGTCAGAAAATATTAGCTACTATTTTGTCTTTGCTGGTTTGTGTCACTTTAAAAAATGCTTCTGCCCTAACTTAGGAATAGGGCTCTGGGGAAACTGCAGGTGCATGCAGGGAACTAATTCCCCCTGTGACAAGTCAGGCAGCCATTCCCTCCGTATCTTTTCCTAATGTTCTTCCTCAGATGCACAGCACCAGCTCCATTCATGTGATGACTCCTTACTAAGCACTCCCTATCTACCAAACACTGTTCTATGAACTAGGGATACAGTGGTGGACAGATCTGATGAAACCCCTGCTTGTCTAAAATTCTCATGGTAGTGGGACACAGACAGTAGGAAATGAATACCTGACATGTCGGCAGTAGAAGATGCTATGGAAGAGGCACAACTGAGAAAGGGAGGTTGTTGGTAGGATGGCCGAGCAGGCTCGAGCAGACGCCTGAGCACAGAGAGGAGCGAGCATGGTCAAGGGAATTTCTCCCCATCCTCGGTGCACAGAGGCTCCAGGACTGTGACCTGCTGCAAATTCTTACAAGAGAAGTACACCTAGTAAAGGGTGACCCAGGTAGAGGGAACCGCAAGTGCAAAGGCCCTGAGGCAGGACTGTGGGGAGCATCTGAGGAACCAGGAGGGGCCAGTGTGGCTGAAGCAGAGTGAGGGAGGAAGAGAAGTATCCAAGGTGAGGCCAGGGTGCCTGGGAGACAGATCACATGGAGCCTCATAAACCCAGCTTTTCCTCTGTGAGTGGAAGCACAGGTGGATGTGAGGTGACTTCACTAGGCTCCATCTGGCAGCTGTATAGAAAACAGACTGTAGGGATGAAAGGGGAGAGCAGTGAGATGCTCTTTGCCTTCCTTTCTCCCCTCCTAATAATAAATAATTCACTTCCACCTCCTGCTGTAAGAATAAGCTCAAAAAGCAACATCCTCAAAACATTAAGGAATTTAACACAATTGCAAAACTGAAAAAGAGTTTGCTCTGAGTAAGCCTTTGTTTGTATAAGATTCCTGCATGTCAAGAGCTGTCCGTTTGTATTCGTGCTGAATCGTGTGTGTGTGTGTGTGTGTGTGTGTGTGTGTATGCGCATGCATCATCTGACTTCTCAAAACAGAGGCCAGAAATAACAGGAAGCATAGCCTCCCTCTCAGAGGAGAATTTACAAAGATTATTAGGGTCTTATTAAATAGCTTACTGAAAACAAAAGAGAAAAGGAGAGATAGAAAAATCATTGAGAGCTGGGTGTAGTGGTGCATACCTATAATCCCAGCATTCAGGAAGCTGAGGCAGGTGGATCCTCGCAAGTTCGAGATCAGCCTGAGCTACAAAGTGAGCTCAAGACCAGCCTGAACTGCACAGTAAGACCCTGTCTCAAAAAGACAAAAGAAGGAAAGGAAGGAAGGAAGGAAGGAAGGAAGGAAGGAAGGAAGAAGGAAAGAAAGAAAGAAAGAAAGAAAGAAAGAAAGAAAGAAAGAAAGAAAGAAAGAAAGAAAGAAAGAAAAAAAGAAAGAAAGAAAAAAAGAAAGAAAGAAAGAAACATCATTAAGTGGTCATTTAACCTAGAGAAGAGAAAGTCAAGAAGCAACTTTAAGTTTATATTTCCATGAAATTATTTGCAAAGTACAGCTCTCTCTCCATGGAGGAATTTGAGAGACTTCATTTGGCCATAAGCCAGAGGGGTGGTTGTGGCAGGATGACAGTGGTCACTGTGGGTCACTTCAGGAGATTTAGACATAGCAATCAATAGCCCCTAGCATATAGAAGGAACTAGACAAAAGCAAGAGTCAGTACCAGTGTGGAGCATGAGAGAAGATTCTGCCAGGAGACAAAGGAATGAAAACAAAACTCTTGGTCCCAGCAGCATGGCCTCCTAGTAAACAAGAGTGGGAAAGGAAGTGCAGCGGTCACAGGTGTGGTGCTGTAGCTGTGTGAAGGGGAGTGAGGTGCACCGTGCTAGGCCCCGGAGGTGAGTACGAAGTATGTGTGTCTCAAGGCCACACCCCTAAAACTGGTGAACCAGAGTTCTTTCCCCATCTTCTCCTGAGTTCGTTCAGTCTTTGAACACAAAGCTCAAACTCTGAACAAATTGGTTAATGAGCCAAAGCATGATCCTCCACAGCCTGGCCTCAGCCTCCGTCTCCTGATGCTCCCATCTCTCCCTACCCTGAGCCTGCACTGATGCCGAGTTGCTTTGGTTCATCCACATACTGCGCTGAGCTGTGCTCTGAGCCTTTCCTCCGGTATTCTTGCAGCCGAGAACTCTGCCCTGGACCCCTCTCTCCATTCCAGGTGCGTACCCCTTTCACCTGGATCAGCTTCCGCACCTCCATCATGGAACCTTCACTGAATCTCTGGCCAAAACCTGTTCTTCTGCTTGTACTTCCAAAGCTCCACGCCTCCACCTACCATTGCTCTGAACACTCTCCTGCAAGGATAGAACATCATTATTTAGATGTCTGCTCCCCAGCACTCCCCATGTCCCTGCTCCATTTCACAGTCACCTATGCCTTCCTCAAGGGTGGGCAAGGCTGCAGTAAGCTCAGGCTCCATGCAGCCTGGCACAAACTGGGCCACAGAGCGTATGCTCACAAAGCTTGTAGAGCTGAAGCAACTGCTGCCCTGGGTTTCATAGACGGAAGATTCACAGGAGGAGGAGTCCTCAGCTCAATGAGGGAAGTGCTGCCACCCCACAGAACATTGGAGTGTGATGTAAATTGGTCTGAGGAAGCCTGAGGGGCACAGAGCATCAGGGTGCTACAACATGTGGAACCACTCCTGGGGCGCTTCCTAGAAGAAAGGGCTTCCTCTTAGAGATCGGAGTCTTGCTCTCCACAGGACAACACTTGCCTCCATCTCTACATCCAAGCCCTGCCTGTTCTTTAACCACCATTTCCATATCACCTCCCTCATGAAGGTTCCTGTGATTGCCAAGACCTCACCTAAGACTAGAAGAAAGTCACTCACTCTGGACAGCTGTGGCCTTTGTCTGCAATTTCCAGGGGATTCATCCATCTGTCTGGTTACCAGGTCATTTACATCGCAACATGATCATCGAAAATGCCTTGAAAGCAAGTCTAATTTTTGTTTATATTTGAGTGCCCATTGCCTAGAACAGACTTGGCACTCAATCAAAATTTATTCATTCACTTAATATTTTTAAACAACCACTTTTTAAAGAAAGCATAAGCGCAGAGAGCTTGGCATATGAAGGTGAATATAGCCTTGGTGCCTGCCATTAAGGAATTCATAAACTAGTATTTGAGTAAGTGAATGAGTGGATGGGTGGATGGGTGGTTTGATGAATGGATTGTAGATATTTGGCAATCAAAACCCTTTGTCAAGAAAGCATCTTCCTAGCTTATTTAATTTCTCATCAGCCTTCAAATTTGTATCTCTTCAAATACAATTTGAAGAGGATCAAATTTGGTGAGGATCAAATCTGTATCTCTTCAAATGCAATTAAAGATGCAGGCCAGGCATGTTGGCACATACCTATAATCCCAACACTTGGGAAGCTGAGGCAGGAGAACCACTGCAAGTTCAAGGCCAGCCTGGGCTACATAGTGAGTTTAAATCCAGCCTGAGCTACATAATGGGATACTGTTTTTTAAAAATTTTTAAAAAACACACAAAACACTGAAGATGCAAAACAAAGTTGCCTCAACCCAAAGTCAACAAGATTACCATAAGCAGCTGTCTTGGTTATTTTTCTCTCCTTGCTGAGACAAAATACCCAACACCCAAAATGAAGGAAGGAAAGGTTTATTTAGCTTACAGTTTATGGAGGGTTCAGTTCATATTTAGCTGGCTCAGAGCTAGAGTAGCACATGGCAGAGGGCAAACATTCATGGCAGCAGAACATAGTAAAAACAGCAAGAGCAAAAAGGAAGGATGGCCACAAGCAGCCTCTTCTCTTCCCTTACATTGTAAACAGGGTCCTCCCACCCAGGGGGCGTGTAGCTGTCACACAGTCTCCACGCCCTCCTCTTCCACAGACTCAGGATGTGTACAAAGCAAGCACGCCAAACCTCTAGACTCCCCAAGTTGACACAATGTATCAACCATAACATCCACTCCTTGTCAATTTGGCAACCAGACACATTTCTTTAAAAGTTTCCAGTTACAAAGACATTATATTATATTCGAACCATAACAGCAGCAATGAGCTTGGTACTGGGATTGCTACCATCAGCTGCGGCCACACTCTCCACTCCAGCTTTCTCCCCACGGCATAAAGAGATGCCTGCTCAGCCTCTACCTGCAATGTGACTAAAAAAACCTGAACCAAGTGCTAAAATGACCTTTCACTCAGCCTGCTCAGTCCCTTTGTACCTGGCTTGACCCCTAGGACCATATTCTGAGAGGAACACAGGGACACAGTTCCCTCAGTTACCTCCATAGGTAGCTGATGGCCTAATAATTGAGCTCGAGACATGGTAAAGACAATGACCTATTCTGAGATCCTCTGGTTTTAGAACCCAGAGCCTGGACCCCAAAGCTAAACTGAAATCCTACAGTGAAACATGGCCATATCTCACTTTACTACAAATCCTTCTAGTAGTAGCAACAAGGGAGGGAGACTTGAGAAATGTCGTCAAGGGTCTTCTGGAACTGAGAGGGCTTGGCTAACAGAGAGGGTCTTGGGGAAGGGGGCTGATGCTAATGTAATAGTGGCTTAGAAGCCAGGAGAAACCTGATCCAAACCCCTGGTGGGACTATGGCCAGGGCTGAAAGTCCAAGCCTAGGAGGTGCAGATCAGGGTAGGCAAGTCCTGTAAGTTGAACTAAAGACATGCCAACCTGCAGTTGGACCCTTCTGCTGGGAAAGATAACTTCAATGTACCTAGAAAAGGAGATTTAGAATGAAGGGGAGCGTGGGGCCTCCGCCCAGCAGGTGATGCAACTGTGTCTCTCTAGTTCCCCCAAAGATGAATTGCTGACCAGAATCCAGTTCAAAGGATCTGAGAGGATAGGACACCCACATTATCTCCACAGTGCATTCCCCCGCCCCAGACAATCCCCTGTGTCTGGCTAGCTGGCTCCTAACCACTTGCTCCTAGCCAGGATCCACTCCACTATGTTGCACTGGAAGTAAAGGCTAACATGGCTGCAGGGAGGGGTGTCCCTCTTTTAGGTCAAACAGGAGCCTTCTTATATAAACAAAAGGCACAAGCACACATAGCCACTTGCCAGCAAATATAACCAACCACGTTGATTTGGACACATACTAACACAAATCTCGTCTACAGCTGATTTTGCTGGGTAAATCAGAGCAGCTGAATAGGCCCTGAGAGACCCAGCTGCCCCCACGCAGGCTGGCCATGCACATGCTTCCCTCCTCAGGGATCAGAGAAACAGGAGCTATCACAGTTGCGCTTTTGATGGGTGACTTTGGGGTTCTGCCTCCGACCTTTATCTCTCCTCCTCAGAACCCAAAAACTCAAAAATGAGCCAAGCTGGACATTTTCCCAGAACAGGGGTGCAGTGGTAGGAGAAGTCAAAGTTGCCCGACTGGCTACAAAGGCCTCAAACACTTCCTGTTCTGACACACGGAGCAGTGAGCCCAGGGCAGACAATGGAGAGATTAGAGCTGGGCTGTGAAGGACAGAGTCATCTGGCCAAGAGAGCCACTCCTCCTGGCAGAAGGCCCCTGCACTGACAGCATAAGCCCCATAGATTAAGCCTTGGCTCTCTGGCCCTGCCTTCCCAGAGCAGGGCAGTCCTGAGCCCTCCTCATGGTCTGTTCAGAGGCCCCATGGGCAGGATAAGCCTTAGGCAACCTTGGCAGGTCCCATTTGTACAAAACCAGGCCCTCGTGGACTGTATGGGGGAGTTGGAGTCATAATGACCTCTCTGTAAGTCAAGGGAGAAGCACCACTTGCTGGCCAAGAGAAAGAGTATGTTCTACACGTATACCAAGAAGGCTTTAGGTCAGGCTGCAGATGCAAAGCCGTGCAGTACTGCTCTGGAAAAGGAGAGACTGTGCCCCTCTTGGAATTGGCTCAGGATGGAAACAGGGTGTTCTCCTAGGCTCTACCCAAATGCTCCCCCTGACCGCCTTCTCCCACCTTCAGCAATGTACCAGTCTGAGTTTCTGGGGCTATCCCAGTCAGGAAGCTTCCTCTCTACTGCTCCAGAAGAGCTGCTTCTTCTCCATCTTCTCCCACAAGGCAGGGATGGCAACCTAGGCAGAACCCAGTGCCCCAAGGAGGTGGGGAAGTGAGCAAGAACAGGCTTGCCACCACTGGGACTCTGTCCATTCAACAACCATGACCTTGTCGGTTCTTGAAACAGTTCACTCAAAGCCCTGTTGGATCATTGGGATCTAATTTCAAAATCTAGCTAGACATTGGATAGAAGCCTTCTCCATAAATTCTACAGCTCTTGTTCTGCATTCTGCCCAGACAGCTTCTTGTCACATCTGTGAGACACTCCCACCTCCACATGTGTCCTCTTTCCTCCAGGATCAGCCCTGAGACAGTGCTGTCCCGGGTTGCCCTACACTGGGCATCTTTTGTAGAATTGTTGGTTGTCTCTTAAATCTGCCCTCCCCTGTCAGCAGGCTTCAGGCTCCACATACTGTACTCTGGCCTCAATAAGCTGTGCAAGTAGGTGGAAGAGATGTGAAAAAATAGTGGGTGGCCTTGGTCTGTATGGACAGACCCTTCAAGACCCCAGCTCCTACCTTCACCTAAACAGATGAAATTCTAAAGATGTCTCCCCAGAGAACAAAGACAACTGCTCAGAGTGAATGACAGAAGCATTTTATTAAAAAGTCACCTAAAGCTGGACAGAAAGAATAAGAGCTGAATGGAACGCCGAGCAGTTCTGAGCCAGGTACCGCCAGGTGCCGGAGAATGAGTTCAATTCTGATGTCGATAGATATCCAGGATCTGGTGGGGGAATGGCCCTGGGCTGGGATGGGGACATGTATAACCCTGACAGTCCTAGGGATGGAGCTCCTGGTCATGTTCTCCTCTGTCCATGGGAGGTGAAAGCTGACAGTGCTCTCATTCCAGATGGGTCTTAAGGCCCAAGTTGAGAAGAAGTCACCAAATTCCAAGAGGACAGAATCCATGTCCCAGACACGAAGAACACCTTGGAGCAGAGAGAACCCAAGGGAGAGTGGAGATGACTCTGGTAAGACAAGCACCAGGAAGGGAGGGTGGAGGTGAAGTAAAGAAGTGCAGACACAAGGGCTGAGGCTGGCTGGACTCGGGGGCCTGCAGGGACCTCATCTTCTCTATAGCTGGGATCTTCTGGTCAGGGTAGTAGAAGAGATGATCTTGCTGCCAGAACTGCCACTGACACCACCACTAAACCCAAAGCCATTTCCTGAGCCAGAGCCAAAACCGCCGCCCAGGCCAAATCCTCCGCCGATGCTTAATCCTCCGCCGATGCCTCCAGTGCTGATGCTACCACCGACTACCGCTGCAGGAGAGGCAAAGGACACAGTTAGTCCCACAGTGCCCACAGCCCTCAGGCTGGACCAGGGTGAAGGTATAGCAGGGCAGGACCAGAAGGCACTTACAGATGCTCACAGCACTCTGGCATTCTCCAGACATCCTGTGGAGGAGGAAAAACCATGAGTCACAGCAAGCCAAGAGCTATGCCTCGCTCAGTAAGCAGGTCTCGGGCACCTATCCTACTCCTGAACGGCTGAGTGCAATGCTGTTAACTGCACCATCTTGGTTCTTACTGTACCAGCACAGCACTGACGCAAGCAGCCCAGGAGAGACCCAAACTCAGGGCCCTGGGCCTCTCTGTCTCTCAGCTTCCCATCTGCCTTCCCTCTTCACCTGCACTCCTCGCCCTCCAGCAGCTTGCGGTAGGTGGCTATCTCAATGTCCAGGGCCAGCTTCACACTCATGAGCTCCTGGTACTCGCGCAACATCCGGGCCAGCTCCTCCTTGGCCTTCTGCAGGGCAACCTCGAGCTCTGTGCGCTTGCTGTAGGCATCTTTGAGGGCCAGCTCCCCACGCTGCTCTGCATCAGCCACAGATGTCTGCAGAGTC
The DNA here is from genome assembly GCA_004027595.1 of Dinomys branickii. Classification (NCBI taxonomy): domain Eukaryota; kingdom Metazoa; phylum Chordata; class Mammalia; order Rodentia; family Dinomyidae; genus Dinomys; species Dinomys branickii. Next base: position 8,587 of record PVLD010008523.1, read on the forward strand.
TGGCACTGTGAATAAAGGTACGGACAGTCAGCATCAGTGCCCTGCTCTCAAGATCTGCAGGGCAGATCTTGCATCTGTCTCCTCTTCTGAGGCCTCTATCCTTGAGTTAAGGCATCAGAATTCTGTCTGTCCTTCTCACCACTTCCCCTAACTCTGAAGAGTTTCATTTGTTCCAGCTAGAGCCCGCTAATGCCTCCACCATACTGATGAGGTAAAGATGATCAAAAACAGTAAAGAAGAACAAGGAAACCCGTGTACTAGGGTGATATGTCCCATAAGCTAGGACACTGTTGAGAAAATCCAAGTGTGGCTTGTATAATGATCTACAAATTCCCTGCAGATAAGCTCAGGGTCTTTTGGCCCAATGCATTAACTGCCTGTCCACCATAAATCCATCTACCCGAGGCCTTGGGCCTGCAGTTCAGCAGGGAAGAAGTAGTGCTTACCTGCTTCTTGACATTCTCAATCTCTGCCCGCAGCCTCTGGATCATCCTGTTGAGCTCTGAGATCTCAATCTTGGTGCTTTTCAGATTGTCCCCATGTTGGTCCACTGAGGTCTGGAGCTGCTGGACCTAATACCCAAGCAGACACAAGGAAACAGAGGTCAAGGGGATCTGGATGGAGTCCAGTAAGAGCAATCAGAGGTGGTAGGGATAACACAAAACGTCAAGCAATTCCAAAGCAGACCAAGATCAGTGGTGCCTGGGAGAATCCACTCGTCTCTTGACTGCTCTTGAGTTCCAGCTGATGATCACCTCTTCACAGCCACTAAAGCAAAGCCCAGAGCCACCTCATTCCCCGACATGCCCATTACCCACCTTGGTCTGATACCAGGCCTCCACCTCAGCTTTGCTCCTCTGGGCAATCTCCTCATACTGTGCGCGGACCTCAGCGATGATACTGTCCAGGTCCAGGTCACGGTTGTTATCCATGGACAGGACCACAGAAGTGTCACTGACATGGCTCTGCATCTGAGACAGCTCCTGCAAGGAAGATGTCTCATGTTAGCCCCCAGGGGAGTCTATCTCACCAGTTTCCTCTTGTCATGCAAATGGCTATGATACAGGTGCAAATGGAAGTGGGGTCAATGCTCCCATTATGTGGGAATAGGAGTAAGTTTCTAAGTAGAAATCAAGTGGCTGGTGACATTTCAATACAGAAAACAATGTTGCTAGTCTTTTTTTGGGAAGAGAGGCAGTACCAGGGATCCAACTCAGGAAATTGCACTTGCCAGGCAGGCTCTTATGCCACTGAGCTATATCCCAGCCCTGTTGCTAGTCTTTGCTGCTCCCTGAGGACCATAAGTATCCTATGGCTAAGGCAGAGGGTGCTCAGGATGTTGGGTGGAAGGGAATAGAATCAATCCACCTCAGAAAATGGTAGGACACAATGAATTTCTATCCAACACACTCTTTGGGATAGACAGCATCTGGCTTTGTCTAAGACAGCACCTAGTTTTGAGAAGGTCTGAGCTAGATCTTTCACGCTCCAGCCCTTCCCGCCTAGGACCTTGCTGAGAAGTCACTCCCCAAAAGGAAGTAAGGAAACTGGAGTCTTGTACAAGAATTGTGACTCCCAACCAACCAACAGCCTGACAGATAGGGGATCCCCTTCCCTGGAATGGAAGGAAATGGGAGTCCTCACCGCTTCATAGAGGACCCTCAAGAAGTTGACCTCATCATTAAGGCTGTCCACCCTGGCCTCCAACTCCACCTTGTTCATGTAGGCAGCATCCACATCCTGCAGCAGAGGAAGAGAGAGGAGAGATAAGGCACGGGAATTACGATGGGGACCAGGGATATCATTTGGCACCTAAAGGTGTTCTCAGCTGCATTTAAGGGAAGCTGAATGCCAGGCAGGCACTTATGCCACTGAGCTATATCCCCAGCAGTACCAGGTAGAGTGCCAAGGGGCCAATCATTTAACCTATCCTGCCCCCACAGCTAACTACCTGAAGACATGGGATTTTATTGTCCAAAAGGGAAAATTCCTGAACTCCTTAGAACTTGGTTCTGTCACCCACTTCCTTTGGCAGAGCAGATCTGGATAGCACCAATGAGATGGAGACTCCAGTGAAGGAATACCGCCAAAGGAGAGGGTGCCCCATAAGCACCACCATGCCACCCTTGGTTTCTTACCTTCTTGAGCACCACGAAATCATTCTCCACAGCTGTGCGTTTGTTGATCTCCTCTTCATACCTGGGGATGAGGACAAGAGGGAAAAGTCCACCATGAGACAGTGTTTCTCAGCTCTCTACTGCTTGTTTTAAATCATCTGTGTAGAAATATCCATGTAATTACCTACATTTCCTGTGATATTCACTGAATATACACTGACTGATCATTGAAAGGAATGGTTCGTGCTTATGCCATTTGATCAGTCTTGCATACCTGTATCTGGTCATCTGAGCAACTACTTTGAAGATAACAATATGCAATATAATAGCCATTGTGAATTTCCCATTGTCTAGTTTTGAAATCCTGTATCACTGTTTTTATTGGAGTATTTTTCTTTAAAATAAAATTTTAAAAAATATATATATACATATATATATATACACATTGACTGAAAAATTACCATTCATGAAGTTATAGTCTAGGCGTTGGTTTATTCAGAGACCCACAAAGACTATTTTAAAACAAAACTGAAAAAGAAATAAGGGGTGAGGAGAAATATTACCAAGGATCTAACTGATTTTCTTGCCATGGAAGGACTACCCTCTGCCCATTTGGGCAAGTTAAATCTCCAGTTCCCTTTGTTCCATGTGTGAGCAAGTTGAGAGAGTGTTGGTATTTCCTCAGCCCCACACTACAGTGAGCAAAATAACGGCAACTGTGCACTGACGTTCGCTCTATGTCCAGCTCTATGCTACATACCTTCTCCATCTCATTTCATTTCATTTCTTTCTCACAACCCATAATGTAGTGATATTATTCCCATTTTAAAAATTAAAGAATTTTATCCTCATTAAGCTTTTTTAAAACTGATACTCAGCTAACAAGCCACTTGCCCAAGGTCACACAGCTAATAAACGAAGACTCAGTGGTCAAACCATCTCCATCTGTCTCTGTAACCTATATACTTCTGACCATATATTCTGCTTTCCATCCATTCCGTTCCCAGTACCGTTTGCATATGGCAAAACCAGCGCAACTGGGGGTTTCTATAGCTCAGCCTACGAAAGGAAATGTGACTGGGCAGGCTCAGGAGGACAGAATAGGGCACTTCCTGGCAGCCTTAGGAGTTCTCCAGAGCCTGAGATTCTCAACCAGCCAGGAGCCGGGGCCATGGGAAAGTAGTGGATGTGGGGGAGGGGAGGCGTCTTTCTTGCTCACATACTTGGTCTTGAAGTCCTCCACGCTGTCCTGCATCATCTTCAGCTCTGACTGCAGACGACCTTTTTCATTGCCCAGGGCATCTAGCTGCTTCCTCAGGGCACTGATGTAGGTTTCAAAGAATGGATCAAGGTTTCTGCTGGATGTGGTAGTTGTCTGCTGCTGGAGGAGCTTCCATTTAGTCTCCAGGACCTTATTCTGCTGCTCTAGGAACCGCACCTGTGTTGGAAAGGGAACCAGCCAACTGATGAGGGTCTGAAGCTTGGACAGGAGGGTCAACCAAGGGCAGCACCAGCCATGTCAATCCAAGTCAGCCAAATGGGTCAAGAGCCACCCAGGCAAGGCCACCACAGTGCAACTCCAGGGCACCTCTCACTAGAGTCCACACAGCAGCCCCACTGCCAAGCCCGTATCAGCAAAAGGGGCCCATGGACTGTGCGGAATGGACCGTAGCCAGGGCAGGGGCCCAACAGTACAGCAAGGGAAGCTTCCCAGCACAGGAACCCACAGGCCCCTGACAGAAGCTACTAGAGAACAACAAGGAACTTCTTCAAATTAATCAGATAAAATGAAGTTAAGAGATAACAACCACAGGGGCCTTGGCATTCGAGTGATCCTGACCCAAGGCAAAGCAAAGACATACTCACTAAAGTCTTTTGAAAAATAAGTTCATTATCAGTGGACCCGATGTGTCCTTGAACCTACGCACAGCTGACCATTTTTAGAGTCTTAGTGAAAAGCCATCCTACTGGGAACTTCCCAAAACTTTCCCTCACTCCCTGAAAAGACTCAACCTGAGAAGCCAAGGAAGCAGCTTAGATGACGTCTCCACCTTAGCAGCCTCCCAACTAAAAAGAAAGCAGCTAAAGGAGATTGGTCACCTTCTGAACCAAAGGTAAGATGAAGAGAGAGGAGAGGAGACAGGGAAGCGCTAAAGAAGCCTTAGTCTTGCTTTCATGTCCGTCTGTCCTCCAGGATTATTCACTTTTTCCCCAAACAGGTAAGAGGCCTAAGACTTTGATGAGTTGCAACCCAAGACAGCCTAAACCCAAATGCTACACTCCTCCACCCTGTCATCTCTGGGTGACTCAGTTCTCTGGGCTGATCTGCTCATTGTCATCCATCATACTTAGCTGTCATTGAGTTTTCACAACTTCGGTCTCCAGGCCTTGCATGAAAAAGGAAGGTGGGCTCCAAAAGACAACATTAGCCAGGCGAGGAGGGGTACATCCCTGTAGCTCTAGGAGGCTGAGGCAGAGAATTAAGCCTCCTTTGGACAACTTAGCAAGAACCCTGTCTCAGAATTTAAAACAAAAATCTTTAAAGGTCCTGGGGATATAGCTCAGAGCAAAGGCCCTGGATTTAATCCCCAGGATTAAACTTTCCCAGTACTAGAAAAGAAAAAAAAAAAAAGACACATTTCCTCTTCTCTTCAAACAGACCCAGAAAAGAGTAGTTTTGCCCAGAGTCGGGAGACTGAAAAAGGAGACCTCCCAAAATTCCTCTTTCACTCACAAAACCTATTTGGTTTTCTTCTGCCCTCAGAACAGAAATGCCAATAGTGAAATTATTTATGGAGTTAATTCTTATTTCCAAAACTAAAACCTAGAAAAAGCAAAACCCACTTCATAGCTGGGATAACTAGAGCAAGAAAAAGACAAACAATTTGCCTATTTTGTGCAGCTCGCTGCACACAGCACTTGCTGTCTGCCTTGAGCATCCTGTCTGCCCACAGCCATGAGGCAAAAGAGGAAGACTCAGAGTGACCATGGAAACGGAAGTCCAGCTAGCTCCATGGCTTTCCCCATGCCTTGCATGAGCCAAGATCTGAGATCTCGGGACACAGAAGTCTGGCTTCAGCCTCCTCTCTCCAGCCCAGGAGATGTGTATGCTCACACACCTTGTCGATGAAGGAGGCGAACTTGTTGTTGAGGGTCTTGATCTGCTCGCGCTCCTCTGTCCGGACTTTCTGGATCTCGGGATCAATCTCCACGTGGAGTGGGGTCAGCAGACTCTGGTTGATGGTGACCTCCTGAATCCCTCCAGCAGGACACACCGGGAAGCCAGAACCACCCCGACCACTGAAGGAGCCTCCAAATCCACCACCGAAGCCACCAACACCGAAACCAGCACCAAAGCCGCCAGTGCTGAAGCCCCCAGCACCAGAACTCCCAAAGCAGGCACTCTGGCGGGACCCAGCCATGCCATAGGAGATGTTCTTGTTCCCTCTGAAGTTGTAGAGGCTTCTGCTGCCAAAGCCCCCAGATGAACAGCGGCCTGCACCCCCAGACATGGAGGCCGAGCTGAAGGCAACCTTCTTGCCCCCACCAATGATAGCTGAGCCACTGCTAAAGCCCCGGGACCCAGCCCGGATACCCTGCTGTCTGGCAATCATGACTGAGAGAGAAGGGCAAGCTCAGAGCTACCAAACAGAGGCAAGAAGGCCAGGCCTGTGAATGCCAGAGCCCTCAGCCTGGGTCCTTTATATGGGCTGGAGCAGCAGGGCTTGGTTGCAGGGGCATAAAGAGAAAAATCCAAAACATCTCTGGGCTTGGCCTTTGGCAGCAGCCCATCCTCCTCACACTTGCTAAGCATGTTGCTAAACACACCTACAGAAGTCACTGGGAGGGCACCGTTCCTGGCTCCTATCCCATTCCCCTCGGGAGAGCCTCCCGGGTCAGAGGCCCAGCCCGGGCCCTGCCCTGCAGGCCCCCTATTACCCTCTCTCCTCTCCAGCCCCACAGCATGCCCTACTCTGGCAGAAATCACATCGCCATTCTCTTCCACAGCAGGATTTTTGGACTCAGGGGCCAGGGTTCAAGTTCATAGCCTACCACCTGCCCACTCTGCACACCTTCAGTAAATCACCCTCTGAGTCTCAGTCATTTCATTGGTAGGTTGGAAATAACACAAATATTTACCTGCACTACTTTCCAGGACACAGTGGACCACACCTATCAGAGTGCTTAGTGCAGTTGGGGCTGTGTGTGTGCTTGTGACCACTGGTCCTCTTCTTCCAGGTGGGCTTGGCCTGTGTGCACAAACAAGAGAGACCTGCACCCAGACATCCCTCAGTACCCTGACTAACCAGGCATGGAGCCGGGTACTGAGTAGGGACAGGAAGTGACACACACCTCCTTTTGTGAGACCCTGGCCCTCTGCTGAGGCCCTCAGGACTTGTGCTGCTTCTTCAGACTCCATGGGTATTTGCTTTCTTGCTGCTAGCAGAGCCCACTTCAAGCCGTCCCTGATGGGTGCTGCTTGCTGCTCCCTTTGCTGCCCTGTGGTTTTCTTAGCTCCACAAGAGCAGAGCATGCTCTGATTCCCAGAATAGTGCCAGGATTCAGGACAGAAATTCGTAACTTGGAAAGGGGTACTTTGGCAGAACGGTTAAAACCAAGGGGTCTCTTCTCAGAGCCATAGTGCCATATGCAAAACCCCAGTTTTAAGCCCCAATATAAGTTCTTCCCCACTGAGAGCAATAGATCTGTGTCAGGTCCCACCTCTTGCCACTAACTGTCCGGCCTTAGGCAAACATCTAACCTCTCTGGACCCATCCAAGCCATCTACTCTTCTATAAAATGGAGCTACATTAATGAGATAATGTAGCTATGTTGCCTGGCACACAGGAGGTCAGTGGACACACATTCTCTTCCCTTCCAGGCCTCGCCATTGCCACTTACTAGAGGACTTTAGGTGAAATTATGTTCTCATCTCCTCAGTCCTTCATGGAGGAAATGACCCCAGATCTGAGAAAGAGCAGTGACCACCATCTGGATAATCCCCCGGCCCCAAGCTAATGAAAGTAAAAGTGACTGGATTCCTCCACGCAGAGAAGAGAGTGAGTCTGCAGGTGCAGACAGCATGGTCAGAGAACCAAGCCCCGGGACAGGAGAAGATCAACTGGGAGCTCACCAGCTCCTTCTCCTCCCTTCCATCTCTGCCCTGCCTCAGCCTAGCTAACCTCACCCTGTGGCTGCCCAGATGGTCTCTAGGTACTGGAGGGGTAGTGGGGCTGTGGCTGTGAGGATCAGACCCCATCAAATGTCCACAAGAAGAGGCTAGAGCAATGGGTTGGTCCACCCACAGCAGGGGGAACTCCACAGCCAAGACCACCTCCTGTTGGATGAGTGGGACCAGTTTGCAACCAAGAAAGGGGTCGGACACCCAAGCCTCCTTCCCATCAAAATTTGCTGAGCCAGGCCATGTGTAGTTTACCCAATGTATCTACAACAGGTCAACGAGTCTTCTTAAAGGTTCTCTTCAGTTGGTAGCATTAGCTCTGCTTATGAGTGCTCCAGAGGGTAAAATAACTCTCAAGTTTTCACGGCATGCAATAGAGCCACACCTCATGGTGTCTCCCTTCCCAGCACCGTGCCGCCTGGTATAAAGTCAGGCTCTCTGCTGTGTCACTCAGCCAGTCCACAATCAGACTCTGGAGAAACCTGGCTGGACTAGCTGGTCAGAATGAAGAGGCCAGGGTCTATCGATATCATCCCGACCCCAAGCACTGGGCACACAGGGAAGAAGACACATCTCAGAGGCTGCAGAAGCAGACTCATCCCCTGGGAAGCTGACTACCTAGGGTCCTCCTCAGAGGGAAAAGGGGAGTTCACCAGGGGTGTCAGACTCTGACTGCTCACCTCCATCTCTGCCTCTCTCACACACTGCTCCATCCTCCACTGCCCCTGGAGTTGATGGAGACTCTCAGGGGCTGGGTGGAGAGTTTGTAACAGCAGAAGCAAAGCCAGGGTGGCTCAGGACCTACCCCTGGGATCTTGTACCTGTGGCTGTAACACTCCAATACTGTAAGAAACTGTCACGGGTATGCTGTGTCCAGAGCTGTGTCTCTGTTGGGTTTAAAAAAGAGCAAGCGAGGAGCAGAGGGGATTTTCAGAGAAATCTTGTATAATGTGCAATCAATCTTATTTTGTGTCTGTGGGACACAAAGAATGGAGCCACAGCTGAAGACTTTCCTGCCTGAGATCACGTAGCTAGGGAGTAATAGAGACAGGAAGCCTATCCTACCTGATGTCAAAGCTTATGACCTTAACTTCTATACCACAATGCTTTATGTAGGTGACTCTGCCATACACAGAATCTTCAAGGGAAAGAAAAGATCGACGGCAGCTCCTACAGACCCACTAGCAACACAAGTGTGTGTTGCATTGACATGACCCAGTTCCTTTCTGTCGTTACTCTTGTCACATGATCAGGTGCTTGGTTTCTGTGGTCCTATTCTTGCAGGTGATCGCTAAGATATGACACTGTCCTAGGGCAGCCAACCTGTGTTCTCCAATTAACTACCCTTCAAGTAGTTTAATTGCAAATCCTGTGATAGAGCTAGATCAAACAGGAAGTTCTAATCCAGAGCCATATTCTGGGGCCTTATTATTTTTTCGCTACAATAAATATATTTTTTATTTCAAAGTGAATCAACAGTAATACACCATAAATTTATTACTAGATCAGAATTGCCAGACATTTCCAAAATCCTCAGCCTGAAGGTAAGAAATTAAAGGCAGATACAGCGAGAACTGCTCGAACAAGACCACCTTACAGCCTGTGATGAGAAAGGCAAAGGGAATATGTTCCTTCTGGGAAAGATGTCTCCTTCCTACCAGGCCAGAAGCAGGTGGCAGAATAAGGTTCTACCTGACAGTGACAGCTGCAGGCTCACCCCTGCCCTCCAATCCCACACACATTGCTTTGCATATCACCCGCCGTGACCCTCTGCCCTTGGCTGTTGTCCCAACCTCAACGCAGAAGGATGAGCTGCTGCAGGTGTGGAGCAAGGCGGGTGTGTTTGCCCAGGGATTTCTGATGAAAAAGGCAAAGCCCTTGCATTCAACCAGGATTATGGAACGAACCTGAGGCTCCTGCCAGTCAGCCCCAAACCTGGTACCTGGTGTGGGAAAGTACCCCTCCCTCCCTGGCCAGCTCATGCCTTTGCCTTTGGCCCATTGGGTCACCCAATCCCAACTGTCCCACAGGCCTGAGTCAATTTCTGGGAGCTAGAGCCAGCAGGGAGATCAGAGATTCCCAGGTAAGAGCCATCAGCATTTCAGGAGGAGGCCAGGAGTGGGTATCAGATGCAAGGGCTCTGTGCCTAGGACCCCCTTTCCCAGGACCATAGAGCAGCCCCTCTGCTTTCTTGTCCTAGCCAACCAAACCACTATTGCACAAAATCAAATGTACAAACCTTTCTCTCCCTGCCCCTTCTTCCTCTTCCTTTTCCTCCTTTTTTTAAAGACAGGGTCTCTTGAAGATGCCAAGGCTGGCCTCAAAATTTCAATCCTGTCACCTCAGCCTCCAGGGTAGCTGGAATTACCCACCTGTGTCCCTACACTTAGCATATCAGCTGCTGTGTGAGACAAGGAGAAGGAGAGAGGCTGTGGTAGGTGCAGAGCAAGGACCATGAGTTCTGCAGAATGCTAGGCTGTCCGCACCCCTGAAGCAGCGCCCCCAGAACCTCTTTGTAAGAACCCAAAATTTGTACCTCTAAGTAATGCATTCCTTATCGAGGGTCATCAGTATTTCTAAATAACATGTTACTGGGGCCTCCTGGACTGATATGACTGCTGAGTTTAAGTCTATGATAATTAAAACTGTCTCTGTTCAGTTTCTAAGTCCTAAACTTAATTTCAATTATTTTCTTTTACTCTGCATTAGCTTATTGTAGCATTTAGACAAGGTTTTTGCAAGGTCTGAACCAGAAACATCCAATGCCCCTTCTGGCTCTAGCACCCCCTACTTCTGTACTTTTTATTCCAGGACTGGGGATGTAGTTCAGAGAAAGAGCATTCACCTGGTATACACAAGGCCCTCAGTTCAACCCCTAACGTTACATATATACATACATATATGCATGCAAGCACACACGCACACACATGCACGCACACACATTTACATTCATTTTCTATACAACCAGCATAGCCTAGTTGTTACAAGCCTGGCCTCTGAACCAGATTGCTTTGATTCCACACTCTACTCTGTTACTTACTAGTTGTGTGACCCTAGACTTAACCACTCTATGCCTTCTTTTCCTTGTCGACCAAGGAAAAGACAAGGAATGGGAATGATAGGGTGTATCATGGGCTGTTGGGGAGACTGAGTCAGGTCAAGGCTTCCCAGCACACAGGAGGCGCTCTAGAAACTTTACCATCCATAACAGAGTGCGCGTGGGGGGAGGTCTGCACTCCAAACCCCTGAGGAGAGAAGCATAGCTCTGTGAGTGTGCCTGCCTCCTGGACTTGGGACTGGTCTGGCTTTGCCAAGTGCTGGCCTGTGCCCCAGCCGTGCCACAGCTCAGGATTTGCCCAGAATCTTCTGCAGGCAGCCTGGCCCTGGTGGAAGACTGCGTGGCAAGGAGGAGGAGTGACAAGCTGAAAGTAAGCGGGCTCCTCCTAGGCTGGCCCAGGGCCTCCAGGAGCCAGGAAAGGCACCCATGGGCAGGCAGAGCAGCCCACACAGGGTTACCAGGTAGAACTACTTGAGTGTAGATTGAGGCGTGGGGACCAGGCTCGGAGTGAAGGGCTGTGCAGCTGAAGAGGAAGGAGGTGACCCTGAGGCACAATGGAGACAGGGCCACAAGATATGGGGAGACATGGAAGCAGGGGCAGAGCATGGAGGTGCTCCAGTGGACAAAGGAGATGTGGGTGGACTCAGGAAAGGGATGGAGACCGAGAGTTTGAAATCACGCCCCTGTGCATCACTGTCGTACCTTAACCGTTGTGCCAGTGTGGGTGATTTCTGGGAGCCTCGATTGGCTCATCTGTAAAATGGGACATCATGCACCCCTGCTAAATTCTTGGGCAAAGCAATATATTCATAAGCCACTAAATCCAATTAAATTTGGGGTTCGCATTGATACTGATATGAGGGCTGAAAGAAATCATTGTATCTCAAGAGAATATGCTGGGAAGCCAGAAGTTGAGGGAAGGAAACCAAAGAGGACCACTTCTTTGAGGGCCCCTCTCTCCCTCTAAGCCAAGTGCTTTACACATGTTCTCCTCACAACTCTGATTTTATAAAGGAGGAAACCGGGGCCTAGAGAGGTTAAGTGAATTGCCCAAGGTAATGCAGCTAATAAGGGGAAGAACTGGAAATTAAATCCATATCAGCCTCATTCTAAAGCCCACAGCCTTTGTACTGAATTAATTAATCATGCAGCTGCCACACAGAGCAGGAGGGGCTGAACGGGCACCAAGGGGCAGGCCGAGTGGCAAGCAGCCACCCAGCAGCAAAGTCTTGCGTTGAGTTGCTTACAGCCATCCCCGAGCCTCAGATTTTTCCTGAACCCTAGAGTAGAGGCACTGAGCCCATGGGCTCAAGCCAGTGTGATTGGGACAGGGTGAGTGTACAATGGTTGCTACCTCAACCATCAGGGTGCTTGCTAATCAACTGACACAACTCCAGTCCCCTGGACAGAACAAGCTGAGCCATAGCCAGACAGGTACAGTTGCTGTTTATTGAGACACATTGCAGGCACAAACAGGCTACTGAGATGTGGGTGGACCCAGGGAAGGGACGGAGACCAAGGAGGCTGGAGAGTCTGTAGGGACCACTTCCAACTTCCCTCTCTCCTTTCCTAGCCTTTCCTGGACCCAGAGCAGATGGCCAGAGATGAGAGATGCCAAGATGGTTGGAACATCCAGCCTTCTCCCAGTGGCCAGAGGTCACCCCCAAGTCACCCAAACACATTGCTCAAGTTGGTGACCCTGAGCTCCCCTCCCATCCCATCCCACAATCAAGGAGAAAACCAGGGTAGATTTGTACCTTTCAGCAAATGCAAATTGTGTGCAAAGAGTGTGGGTATGAAACACGCTGAATCTGTGGTCCCTGGGGCTGTTCATAAGAAGGTTTGGTGGGGAGGGCAGCACAGATGGGGAGCGGGACAGAGGAAGGGCTACAGGGGCCCCAGCTGGCAGCACTCAGTGGCTAGTACCTCCGGCGGGACGTCTTCACCGTGGTGGTCTTCCGCAGGATGGAGGTGCCCCCAGAGACAGGCCCTCCCTTGACAGTGCCGTAGCCTGCACTAGTGCTGAATCCACCCTTGCTGGCTCCAACACCTCCACCCAGGGAGAGGCCACCCCCAAAGCCAGCTGCGCTGCCTCCGCGCATGGTGGTAGAGTTGCCAGTCACAGCTGCAAGGAAAAGGGTCTGAGTCAGGCGAGGCAACCATGCCAGGAAAGGCCTAGGCAAAGGGGGTAGAAACCAGGCAGCAGAACCATGGGACCTAGGTAGAAAAACCCAGAGCAGAGAGCTCACTCTGTGGGACCCTGAGTACTTGTCCCCGGAGGCTGAATGGAGGCAGCACATTTTAGGGCAAGTAAAGGTTACAAGAACAGATCAGAGTTCTGGGGCTAGGCCAGGGGTGGGGCTGGAAAAGCACAGCAAATACTCACAAATGCTGACTGCACTGGGACATTCTCCTGACATCCTAGGGAAAGCAGAAAGGCCAAGACAAGGTCAGTAGTCCCAGGAACCCAAGTGCAAACCCTTTCCCTCCCTCTCCCTTTGTACTCGACTAGCTCGGCAACAGCGTCCTGTAACGAAAGCAGGAGACATGAAAGTGTGTGTTTGTGCCTGTGCCAGGAATCATGAACTTCCCCCTAGGGCCTGAAGCCAGCGCTGTAGGAGACCTAGAGCTGCCAGCCCGCCACCCCACTCATCCCTTCCCTCCATCTCTGAGCGTCATGGACAACAGCTCTGCCTCAAGGGAGACAAAACCCACTGAGAACAGCACACTGCTCCTGCCCACTTTACGGCTTCCTGCCTTCCCCAAGTAGAAAAATATCTACTCCTTTTGCAAACTTTCCACTGATGGTGGAATCTGGGGTTGGAAAAGGAGGCTTCCTTCTAATAGGGCTGCCAGCAGCCCAAGGATTACAGAAGGCTGTGTCACCCCACATGGACCGCAGAGCCAGGAGCAGAGGAGGGAGCTCCCTCTGAGGCAAGTTAGGGTCCCTGCTCCCTGGTGCCCCTACCCCCAGAGCAGACTACATGAGCTCTCCAAGCATGCAGCCGGGAAGCCCTTCTCCACCGGGGCAGAGGGGTCACCACCTGCTCTCCTCGCTCTCCAGCAGCTTGCGGTAGGTGGCGATCTCCACATCCAGGGCCAGCTTGACGTTCATCAGCTCCTGGTAGTCACGCAGCAGTCGGGCCAGGTCCTCCTTAGCCTGGTGCAGGGCTGTGTCCAGATCCCCAAGCTTCTTCTTAGCATCCTTGAGCGCAAGTTCTCCACGCTCCTCTGCTTCTGCAATGGCTGCCTGCAGCTGCTGACACTGCCCAGGGGAGAAAGAGGTTGGAAATACTCCCTATTTCTCTGTCCTCAAGCCAGGCATCCCCAGCCCCACACCCTTGCCCAAACCAACTTGGGAAGAACGAAAAAAGATGTGGATCTGAGAGATGAGATGCCGCTAGACAGCAGGATCAAGTAGCAGCCCTAGGGGAGCCCTTGAGTAAGTCTAACTAAGTTGTTTTAGAAGAACATAAAAATAAGTGAAACAACCTCACTATTAGCTAAATGCCTCATTCTGATCTGGAGATGGATTCACACTTCAGTCTTACTCTCGATAGGGTCAGTGTATGTAACCTGGATCCTAGAGCCCTGGTCTCCTGCTCTGTCACCCTAGAGATGGATGGATCAATCTCCTTAAAGGAAGTTTCCCACAAGGTCTACTGTTTATATGCTGTGTGGCCTTGGACAAGTCCCTTCCCCTCTCTGGGCCCATTTTGTCCCCTATAAAAAGAGCACATTAATCTTGGTCCAGCATTTGAGTTGCCCTATCTGTCAGAAGAGGAGCAGCCCTTGCTCTCTGGATGACAATGAGAAGGCCCTACAGCACTGCCAACGCCCAGGCCTGAGCCCAGGGTCCCCAGATAGACACCCACCTGCTTCTTGGCTGCATCTACCTCACTCTGTAGCCTCTGGACAATTCGGGTGAGCTCAGCAATCTCATTCCTGGTGTCCCGAAGATTGTCCTCATGCTTCCCAGCTGTCACCTGCAGCTCCTCGTACTGGAGGCCAAAGAAATGGCAGTGAGTAGTAGAGAACCCCAGTCCACATGGGTAACCACTGGTCCCAGAGCCTCGCCTTGCTGCTGGAGGCTCCTGTGGAGACTGAGCATACCTGCTCCCCAAGAGTCCTGGGGTATGCTTGGCCCAGGCCTCTCCCAGTAGCGGAAGTCTGAGTCCAGTCCCAGCCCCTGCACCTGAACCAGCCATTTTCTCACCTTAGTGTGGTACCAATCCTCAACCTCCGCCCGACTTCTCTGGGCGACGATCTCATACTGGGCCTTGACCTCAGCGATGATGCTGTCCAGGTCCAGGCTGCGGTTGTTGTCCATGGACAGGACGACATTGGTGTCAGACACGTGGGTCTGCACCTGGCTCCGCTCCTGAAGAAACAGAGAGAGCTGCTACCAGTGTCCCAAACCTAGACCCTGGGCAAGCAGCAGGGCACAGAGGACAGGGACAGCATCGGCAGAGCCACTGTGCTTGTCAGGCTCCGCCTTAGAGGGAAGCGACAGCTTAGGAAGAGGCTTCATCTCCACAGACCTCTCTTAGTTCTGGGGATCCGCAGGCCTCTGGAAGATCACAGAAGGAAGGGAACCTGTGCCTCCTGCCCTGTGCTGGTGCCTGATGCTGAGCACATTCATGGGGCTTTTAATCCTCAGATTGTGGTGAGGCAGCAGGCCCAGAACTGGCCTGTAGGTCACCTTGGGGGATGTGAGGACAGCTAGCACCCCACACCGTGCACAGTGGTCCTGACCACAGGCATGTGACGCTGAGCCAGTCTTCCCTGCAAGCAGCAACTGGCAAGTGAGGAGAGAGGCTCAGAAGGGAAGTGACATATCCCAGAGCACCCGACACAAGGTGGGGCCAGACTGGAATCAAGGACAAAGCCAAGTGTTTTCCTGGGATCACTCCAGATGGGTGATAGTCTTAGGCCTTTCCTGAGCTCGTAGGGCCATTGCTTTTACATGCAGGCTGGAGCGCACACCTGAGGAACATCAGCCCAGGATGTGTAAGGGAAGGAGACCAGGTACTGTGACAGCAGAGAAGGCGGTAGAGAATTGAAAGCCCACATGCTGGCCCCTGGGACATAACTACACTGGCTCCCAGTGGGTTCTGCCCCTATGTCTCCTGTGATCCCTGCTAGGCCACCACCAAACCACCTTCAGCGCCAGCCTGACCAATCCCCCACTGACTAAGTCTTCCTCTGAGGCTCCCTCAGGGGCAGTCCTCCCTCTAAAAGTCAAGGCCTCCTGTGTTCTGGCCTCCTCTCCAGCGTCCCTCAAGGGGCAGCCCAGGGTGTTATGTTTGAAAGACAGAGAATAACAGCCATCTTCATTCACTGAGTATTCGCTGTGCAGTTCAGGCACTGGGCTAGACAGGCAACAGACACCAGCTCATCCCCTGCCCTCTTCCCATCACCTGGAGATAGAATAACTTGCTCCAAATCACAAAGCAGTAAGAGAGAAACTAGTTTCAAACCTCAGGCTTCTGACCACAGAGCCTGCAATGACAAACACTAAAATAGAGATAAATCAAAAATAGAAGATGATAGATGATAGATAGATAGATTGATTGATTGATTGATTGACTGATAGACAGACCAGCACCAATAATCATATAGACATAGATTTCTCTTTCCAGGTTGGACTGTCTGGGAGCGGGCACTGGCACATGAGTATCAGGGCCAGAAGTGGCAGTACCAGTAGCATCAGCGTCAGTGCCACAGTGCCAAACAGAAGTCACAGACAGAAAAGCCCAAGCTCATGCCCTGCCTAACATGTGCTAGCTATGTAACGGAGACTGTCATGGAGACTCACAGTGCCTCAGTTCCCCCTTGTGCACAATGGCCAGGCTGGTGCTTTCTTCGTGTGGTGGTGGGGAGGATTAAGAGCATATATGGCCCATGGTGGATGCTCAGTAAAATGCGTTTATCTACTCAGGCTCCTCTACATGTCATGTGAGGGACTCGCAGCCTCCTCATTACAGACACCGTTTCTCCCAGCCCCTCGTGCCTCCTTCCATTCCTTCATGAATGGCCAGCAGCATCTTGAAACATCCTCTCCAGCTTCCCAACTCAGTGTCATGCCAGAGCACAGACCTGAGTAAAATCAGCCCAGAGTTTTTTGGCTAAGGAGACAAAGCCTACCTACCAGGCAGCCCCAACAGTGGATGAGGTGGCAATCTGCTAGAATGAGGGAGAGAAAGGCCAGGGTTTCTCATAAAATGGAGCTAAGAAAGGCAAGGCAGGAAACGCTCTGTGAATTGTTTATCCTGAGGCACCAGGACCTGACAGGAAGGTCAGCGGTGACATCCAAGCAAGAGGAAAAGGAGCCAGAAAGGCAGACATGGGATCATTAGAGGATGATCCGGTCCCACAGACCCCTAGGCCAGAGGGAGCTACACAGGCAACTCAGGGAGGGGTAGTTCACCCTACAAATTTCCTTGAGACCTGACTCAAATTTCCTTGAGGCCAAAACAACACTATGAAATGGACTCCTAGGCCATCACAACAGACAAAGCCCATGAGGCAACAAGGGGACCGTTGCCCTGGTCTCCCTTCTTGCCACAAGGAACCACGGATGTCCGATAAGGCACTTTGGCAAGAAATGGCCCCAGCTTGGTCGGGAGCTCACCTTCCCTTTCCAGTTCTCCACCTGCTTCTTCCCACACTCTATGCCCAGGCTGCCAATCACCTGTGTTCTTTGACACCTGTGACCTGCACAGGCAGGTCCCTGGCTGGTAGGCCCTTCCTGCTCCTCTTTTGGAAGTCCAGCCCTTCCTTAAGGTCCAACTGAAATATCTCCTCCAAAAGCACCCACAGCCATCCCAAGAAGGGCCAGCCACAGCCTCCACTGTGTGCCTCAGTACCTTGTGGCTGTCCCTTATCACTTGATAACTTGACCCCAAGGGCAGGGACTCTGTCTTGTTCACCATGTGGAAGGTACTCAGCAGATGCTTACCCAATGAACAAGGCATAATGAAGGAAAGGAATTCTGGGTGGGCCCGCCATGTGCCTTAGCAATGTCAAAACATCCAGAAAAGGGAAGAGAGGACAGAACCTAAGAGAGGACAAGCAAGCCCTAAACCAAGAACCATCAATCGTCTCAGCAAAGAAGAAACTGGGAGGCCTCCTGAGACTTCTATAGAGTGTTCTCAAGTCCTTCCCAGAGAGCCCCACCCTGCAAATCAAGGAGAGATGTTAGCGGAGAACAATACAGCCAGGGAGGGGCCAGGTGCTCAGGCCAGCACACACAGGCTCGAGGAAAGAAGGATAAGGCAAATGCCATTGAGCTGATCCCTGCTGAAGACTAGGAAAAGCCAACAGCTCAATTGCTTCTTTCATTTGCCTCACTTCCATCATGGAGAACAGTCACCAATCTGGAAAGGGTAAAAAATATGCTTGAGGATGTAGGAACCCAAGACTGATGTGGAGAGTATGAGAGGCCTTGATCTGGTTGGGATCTCAGTGGCCCAGCCCAGGGAAACAGATCCTAGGGGGCCACTGGGGAAACCCAAGGAGATGGACACTCAGGGATCCTCATGAAACAGGAAAAGGAGAGATTTTAGAACTCCAACACGGTAAATCTCCTGATTTTCAAAGACAGAGATTTGGGACCTTCCAAATTAAGCTGGATGGGCCGGGCATGGTGACACATGCTTGTAATCCCAGCACTCAGGAGGCTGAGGCAGGAGGATTGTTGCAAGTTCGAGAGCAGCCTGGGCTACAAAGTGAGCTGAAGGCCAGCCTACACTGCATAGTGAGACCCTGTCTCAAAAAGGAAAAAAAAAAAATTAAGCTGGATGTCAAATGCCTACAGACTTCCGGAAGGCATTACAAAATATTTGAGCATATATAAAGCTATCAAGAGTTCCCTAAGGGCCAGGCATGATGGTGCATGGCTGTAATCCTAGCACTCAGGAGCCTGAGGCAGGAGGATCACCTCTGTGAAGACAAGGCCAGCCTGGGCTACATAAGGGAGTTAGTCAAGGGCAGTCCACACTACATAGTGAGAGCCTGTCTCAAACCAAGAGTTCCCTAAAGAAAAAATAAAATGGAATTCATTTTCTTTCATGATTGTATTATTAAACTGCAGAAGACCTGCCAAGAGCATTGTTTGACCAAGCCTTTCTCAGCATTCTCCAGAATAAGGCAGGAAAATGTGCTCCAGATGAAGGTTTGCTTAAGTGAATTTTAGAATAGCTGAGGCACCTTACACATTACTGGTTAACAGAATGATAGCCTAATGGATAGTCACTGCAGAAGACCCTAGGACTCTGTTCTCGACCTTGACCAATTTAACATACTTATCAATGATTTCCACTGAAGCATTATTGAAGAACTAAACAGAAAGTTCATCACATCTACAGATAACCCAAGGCAGGGCATCTCTAACACATTGGACAGGAGAATCAAATTCCAAAGTGCCATGCGAGCCCAGCATGGTGGCACACATTTATAATCTCAGCCACTCAGGAGGCTGAGACAGAAAGGTCTCAAGTTTGAGGCCAGCCTGGGCAACTTAGCAAGATTCTGTCTTTAATAATAATAATAATAATAATAATAATAATATGCTTATGTGTCTTAAAATGATATGATGAGACCACAGAAGACCGTTTCACAGGAAAGGAATGATTCTCTCTCTCTCTCTCTCTACCCCTCTCTCTCTTTCTCTCTCTCTCTCTAACACAGGGTCTCACTATGTAGTTCAGCATGGCCTTGAACTCACTATGTAGGCCAGACTAGCCTCAAATTTATGGCAATCCTCACTAGGATTATAGGCATGCACCACCGTACCTGGCCAGAATGATTAATTCTTGCCTTCTGTTTTAAAATCTTAACTACCCAAATAAAGGAAGCTGGAGGAGAATGGATGCTGGCCTCCCTTGTAACTACATACTTGAAAAACTGCAGGGGTTAACTAAGGAGTTCATGTGATGAGAGGGAGATGTTTCTAAAGCTAACACATAAACTAGTGTCACCTAAGGCTGTGCAAATAGATGTGTGTTGTCTCTCCGTGCTCCTCCATTTGCTAAAAACTTCCCTAGGATCCCTGTTTCCTGAACTTCCTCACAAGCATGGGTTTTTGTTCCTTAATCACCCTGCCCTCTAAAAGGCTGTCATATGAAACACATATGTCATGCTGGGCACAGTGGTGCACACCTGTAATCCCAGCAGTAGGGAGGCCGAGGCAGGAAGATGGCTACGAGTTGGAGGCCAGCCTGGGCTACAAAGTGAGCTCAAGGACAACCTGAACTGCATAGTGAAATCCTGTCTCAAAAAAAAAAAAAGAAAAAAAAAGGACATACATTTGTCAGGCGAGGCACAGTGATACACAACTGTGATGCCAGCTACTTGGAATGCTGAAGCAAGAGGATTGCAAGTTCAAGGCCAGCCTGGGCTACCTAGAGAAACCCTGTCTTGGAAAAAAGAAAAAGACTTCCCTCAAAGGCAGTGACTTCCTGCCATGAGAAGTATTACAGTACAGTCTACATGACCAGCTGTCAGGGACAGCATAGCAGAAGTTCATACCCTGGGGACATAAACTTGAGCCTTGAGGTCCTTCCTAATGCTAGGACCACTGATTCTCCAATCAGTTCATATTAACTTCAAACCTCTCACCTTAGTCTCCAAGGCCCCTTGTCTCCTGAGATTCCTCCTGGATTCTCTCATCTACCCACTACCACCCCCAACCTCCTGCTCCAACCTGGAATCCTATCCCTTCTCTCTGCACCTGCTGCTCTGTCCTCTCCCCCACTATGAAAGGGGCAGGAAAAGAGAAGAGTGACGAGCGCCCAGCTCTGGAGTTCGAAGCAGAGTTTCAATTCTGATGTCGCCTCTTACTAGCTTACAAGTAAGTTACTCAGAGCCCCAGAGCCCTTGACTACACAGTGGAGAACATAACAGCACCTACACTGTGAAACTGCTGAAGGAACTATAGAATTAAGACCTCATGCTTGGCCCGTCAAGAGTGCTTAATACATGGAAAGCAGCACTACTTAAAAAGGTCAAGTTGTCATCCTATAGCAGTTAGGTTACACTAATGAACCCAGGTCAGACTTCCATAGACAACCCCCAGTACTGTATGCAAATGTATGCAAATTACCCCCATCCACTCTCCATCTCACCATTTCATAGAGGCACTGCAGGAAGTCAATCTCCTGAGTCAAGGCATCCACTTTGGCCTGCAGACCAGTTTTGGCCATGTACGCAGCATCAACATCCTGGAGAGGAGGAAGAGAGGCAGATGCTCAGCCCTCCAGGGTCTCACCTCTTTCCCAGTCAGCTCAGCACTCTGGCAGCCAAAGGATCACCTTTCCCAGACCCCAGAATCCTGCTCACCTTCTTGAGCACCACGAACTCGTTCTCCAGGGCAGTGCGTTTGTTGATTTCATCCTCATACCTGGTACACAGGAAAGGCTCAGGCTGGGCTCAGCCCCTTTCTGCCTCCTAGACACTGGGGCCACTTCGCTTTAAAGAAGCCCAGCTAGAAACCCCATCCCCCAAGGACACCTTTGGGAAGTGGTTCTTCAGTGCAGCCAACCAGTAAAAAAAAAAACATGAGGCACTGCCTTTACTTAAATATCCTCTCTTCCCACTCTCCTTTGAGGAAAGAGGCACAGAATTTATACAACAAATAAATTATAGAATTAACAATCAAGAGCTGCTATGTCTTTGGATCAGAGCCCGTAAGAATCTCTGCAGGAGCAAGAGAAGATGTGCCAACAACGGTTAACCTTTGCACTCACTTACAACAGCAAGCTGGCCCTGAAAATGACCACACCTGCCCAACCGCTCCTGCTAAGACTTTGAAGTGTAGAAATCGCTAGTGTGGTGTTATGGGAAAAGCTATAAAAAGTGGGCCTTAAATTTGTAAATATATGTACACATTCATTCACTAAGCACAATATACAAACCTTACTTGGACACTTGACTCAAACTGTATTGTCTACCCTTATGACATTTATAAATAATTGAGGATTTCAAATCAACTGGATATTTGATGATATTAAAGAACTACCGTGCGAAAAGTTTTAGGCATGACTATAGCTTTGTGTTTATAGCTTACTGAGACAGATTACTACATGACTGTAACTAGACAAAGATTTGCGAATTAAATGACATGAGGAAAATAAATAAATAAATAAATAAATAAATGACATGAGGGCCGGGATTTGCTTCAAGACAACAGAAAGAAAGGATGGGAAGGAAGGAGGGGGCGAGATGCAACAAGACTGACTGAGTCAATAATTATTAAAGTGGATGTGAGAACGTGGGGACTTACTATTCTATTCTCACTGCCTTATTTTAAAAAAGACAATTTCAAATAACAATACACAATGTGCCAGTTCTCCAGGCAGCAGTGGGCCCTCGACCTGAGCACCAGAAGGACCCTGGGAATGGGGCATCTCTCCTCACTTGTTCTTGAAGTCCTCAAGGCTGTCTTGCACATTTCTCAGCTCGTTGTCCAGCCTTCCCCGTTCACCCAGCTTGCCTTCCAAGATCTTCCGCAAGTTACTCAAGTAGGCCTCAAAGAGAGGCTCCAGGTTGCTCCTGGTGACCCCCATGTTCTGTCCCTGCTCCTGCAGCAACGCCCACTTGGTCTCCAGCACCTGGTTCTGCTGCTCCAGGAAGCGCACCTGAGCCAGAGAAAGAAGGGCCAGCTGGCAGGTGTCATTCGTGGCCATAGGAGTGGGCAAGGCGAGGCCCACAACCACCCCAGGCCAACCTGACTGGCACTGCAGCACCACCTGCACATTAGGGAGCAGTCTCCACTGCAGTGACAGACCCATCTGACAAAAAGGACTCTAAAGACACAATACGTAAGAGCCCAGCTGGGTGGGTCTTGTGACCTTGGTCGAAGCGTCTCTCTGGGTTTCCCTTTCTCACTTGTCCTGGGTAAACTGGACTAGTCAGTTTCTGAACCCTGACTGCATCAAAATCAACGGCTAACAATGAGGATACATAAAGAGGAAGAAAAAAATGTGACAGAATGTTGAATCTGAAAGAATATACAAGACTATCTTGTATAATTCTTGCAACTTTAAATTCCATATTTTTTCAAAACTAAAAATTTGTTTGAATAGCCTTGGCCCACATTCTACCTCTATAGACTCAGAAGGAAACCACACACACACACACACATACACACGAGTTCTCTTCCCAGCCAGCGTTTTGAAACACCAGACACCCAGCTCTCACACCCCCGGATCCCAGGCTGTGATTCTGTAAGCCTGAGAAAAGATTCTGCTGCTTTGACCTCTGAGACAGTCCCACAAAAGAACCAAAAGTCACTGGGGGAGAAGGTGAGAGGTGGGCGGGGCAGCCTTGTTCACCCTCAGTCGTCCAGTCTCCCCAGTCCCACCTCCACAGCACCCCAGCACACGGTGAAGTTGCCCACAGCTCCCAGGGCAAGTGCATCTCTCAGTGCAAAGAATCACGGCATCCAGAAACTGAACACTCAGTTCCACTCTGCCTTCAGGGACTTCTACAATCCTGGCCAAATTACTTGGCCTCTCTCAAGCTCAGTTTTCTCATCATAAAAATGAGCACAATATCATATATCCTGACTCCTCATGGAACCCCAGTGGATATCATATGAGAAGGGGCTGTGAATGCTCTTTGTAAAAGCACAAATCACAGAATCAAGGTATGATTGTCCACCAGATCAACCCCATCATGACTCCACTGCCTTGGCTCAGGAGCTAGGTAGATAATGCCAGAAGAAGGACCAAGAAATTCCAGAGAGCAGTATAAGAATCATCCCAAATAAAGCCTGGGGCCAATTAAAGGCATCAGGACACTCCCAGCCTGCCACACGTGAAATGCTATGGTGAATGGCGATCCACCTCCTCATGGTCCATCACAGACTGAGCCTCTTAGCTTGAACATGGAGGAGGAAGGAGCAACAGTGGGAACTTCTCTGGGGCCCTCACCCCAGCTGTATTCTGAACACATCAGCCCTTGGAGTACAGGGGCTGACAGAGCACAACCTACAGTCTTGCGAGCACAGACTCCTGAGCCACGACGCCTCCAGCTATTAAATGATAAAAAGTGGTAAGGGCCACCATGCTCAGAGGAACCATGGGAACAATCCAATTTTAATTGTAAGGTAAGGCTACTCTGTAACCATGTTAATCACGACTCCAACACTGTTAAGGTGGGCGTGACCAGCAGGCCTGCTAGGTAGATGGAGATTCACCTGCATTCACAGCAAAGACCCAGAAAATGGTCCACGTCATCCACATCTCAGGCTCCAGGCTCAGGCTGACAGACATCAAAGTCATCCCACCGGCCCAACCCTGTGCACATGACTAGGACATCCTCTGCATCCCAGAGACCTGGCTCCCACTCCACGCCACCATTCCTAAACCAGCCCACCTTGTCGATGAAGGAGGCGAACTTGTTGTTGAGGGTCTTTATCTGCTCACGCTCCTGGGTGCGCACCCGCTGGATCTCTGGGTCTATCTCCACATTGAGAGGGGTCAGCAGGCTCTGGTTGATGGTGACTTCCTGGATCCCACCGGGAGGACAGACAGACCCAAATGTCTGCCTGCCAGCACCCAGGCCTCCATAGGCCCCACTGCTGAGGCCAAAGCCTCCCAGACCCCGGCCTGAGGAGGCCACACCGACTGAGATGCTCTTGCTGCCCCCCAAATTATAGAGGCTCCGGCTACCAAAGCCACCCATGCAGGGGCCATAGCGGACCCCACCACCACCACCACCACTCCGGGACATAGTCACTGAGCTGAAGCTGGTGTGGGTCCGAGAGCCAGCCCCTCCACTGGCCGAGTTGGAGCTGAAGCCTCCTTTGGTAGCATAGGTCTGCCGAGACATGGAGGACCTCATGGTTGTCGGAGCACCAGAGCAGACTGAGAGTAGGAGGGAGTGTGGTGAGCTGCTGGGCCACTAATAGCCTTTTTATCTTTTCCTAGCTGGGCTGGCCCCTGGGCTCTGAAATACACACCTCTGCCCCATCACCCCAGGGAGGAGGGATGGCCCCTCCCAAACATCACCTGTACTCTGGAGCTGGGGCTGAGCCCAGACTGTTTGGAGCAGGATGCCACCTTCTCCCCCCTCAGGCTCTCCTCACTTGGAACAGGATGACACGGGCTCCCACGGCCACCTCCACCACCCAGTGGCTGGCTTGGTCTCCTCCCACCCAGCCCTGATGGCCGCCATCAATGGGGCTCTGTTCCGTGGGGTTTGTCCCAGAGCCCTGTTGTAAGCCAAAGCCTCAGGGCTCAGGGCTATGTAAGTGGTAAGGGAGGGAGCGTTGGGCAATGGGCTGCTGGAGAGACAGCCCAGGTCTGCCTTAGTTCCAGTCTCCCAGCCCACAGTTGCTGCCTCCTGGCAGGGTCAGGCTTGGAGCACAGGTGAGAGGATGGGCTTAGAGACGGTCTGTTCTTTCATCATACCCTGGACGAAGACCCTGCGGAACAAAAATGGGTTCAAGGACAGAGAAAGAGCCCTTGTCCAAGCATGGCGTCTGGGCACATGATAAGTAGTTAGGAAGGCCCATGGTGCTCAGACAGGGCCTGAAAACTGGAACTACAATACACTTTCTCCCGGGGGCTGAAGCGAGGCAGGGGGGCTTCAGTCATCAACTGAGACCCCAGCCCTCTGTCCCATAGTGAAGTCTTCCCAGAAGGGCTCGCCACTTTGGAGAGAGACAGGGTGGGCAGAGGAGACCCCTATCCTGGAAAAGATGTATAAATCCCACAGGTACACAGTCAACAAAAGCCCCAAGAATCCCATGAGGTGTCCCATCATACTCCTCTTCCCCTGCCCACCAAGAACCCAAATGCTTGATGCAGAAGCACCAGAGGCCCTTATGTCACTGGTCTTCTGTCCACTGCCCACCTCAGCTGACTGGAACCAAACACAGCCGCAGCAAAAACAGACTCCAAAGGTAGGGCTGCAGATGTTTAGGAGATGACCAAGAGACTGGCCCTCCTTGTTCGCCTCACCTTTCAGCAGGAGAATGGCCCCAGAGAAGACAGACTGGCCTCAGGGGAGGAGCAGGGACAGCACTAGCTATGCCCCAATACACCGCATCCCCAGGGAAGGCAGACAGAGAACTCCCTCTCCCATCCCTGAAGAGGCTCTGGGATCTTTTACTAAGGTCAGCGGGAGGCTTTAAGTACCTTCCAATTGCTTGAAAAGGTTGAAACGGAGTCCCACAAGGGATGGGTTGATGTGCACTCACAGAATTAGGCCCTCAGTGCCCAACAGGCTATCCTCCCTGTTTGAAGGTAGGATACCAGGCATTTGGGGATACTGGGCTGAGAGATGAATTCCCACTAAGCTGTGTGTCCTCAGGCAACTCTCAGCTTTGCTGGGTCTCAGCTCTTCTGCCTCTAAGAAAAGTCCTCCATAAAAGTCCTTTTGGAAAAAATGATAGCCTGAGATTCTGGACTAAGCCATCACCTCCCATCAAATTTGTCTCCTCTCTCCAGGCTAGGAGACTCACCCTCCCTTATCTCTTCTGGGGCAGTGTGGGAGGACAGACATCTGAGTGGGGCCTTAGCCTCCAAGATGTGCTGTGGGCCCCTGGGCAAAAGTGATGTCAGGCCTCTGAGTCACCAGGCAGGTGGGGTGGTGGGAGCAGGAGTTGGGCTGTAAACACAAACACACCTCACCTGAGACACACGCACACGTCCACGCACACAACTCATTCACATATGCACCAAGCACCCCGGCAGGCTTGGGAGCCAGCGACAGATGCGCAGCAGCTCAGGGTCACTCTCGGGAGCGCACTGTTACTTGGAGACAGCACCCCACCCAGGTGAAGCGCTCCCCAAACCAGCCCTGACAGGACCACTGTGGCCTCTCGGTCTCCTCCAGCCCTTTCTCTCCAGTCTGTTCTCAGATACCCAAGCTCAGCCCTTCTTTCTGCAGCCTCTTCATGGGAAATATTCATAAACCCAGAACTTTGACAGGCTGGGACAGAAGGATCACAGGTTGAAGGGCCCCCCACCCCCCGCCACCGCCCTGAGCAACTTAGCAAGACCCGGCCTCAGAAGGAAAATAAAAGGAGCTGGGGATAGCTGAGCGGTAAAGCACGCCTGGGTTTGATCTCCAACACCAAAAGAAAAGAGGAACACTCAAGACTTTTAAGATTAGGAGAATTTATTTAAGCAATTATAAATAAGACATTAAATGATTGTGTGATTCAGACAGCCCTCAGAGCCAAAGCAGGTTTAGAGGCCTGCAATCAGTCACACGCTCTGACAGCATTTATGGAAAATGCAAGTGCACTGTAGAGATACCTTCACCAGCTGGATACAGAGCCTCTTGCGATTACCCAGCATTCAGCCAACTATAGTCACACGGAGTTAGCTCAGTCTGTACTAAGGGTACGAGCCTCATTCAAATCAATGGCCACTTGCAAATACTATTTTGATTTGTCTTTTTTTGAGATAGGGTTTTGTTATACAGGTCAAGCTGATCTTGAGCTCACTTTGTAGCCCAGGCTGGTCTCGAACTCACAACAATCCTCCTGCCTCAGCCTTCCAAGTGCTGGGATTATGGGGGTGCGGCACCACACCAGGTCCACAAATACTATTTAACAAGCCCAAGAAAGAGTGTTTCTTCCCCTCCAGGCCTCCACGGTGAGGGAGAGCTGCCACATGCTGCTGCTTGTCATCAAGGGGCCCAGGTCTGGAGACTGTCACTTGCCCAGAGTCCCTTGCAGCCAGCAGGACACAGCAGAAAGGATTGAATGTTGTCTCCATTACAGCCAAAGAATGGAACAAAATAGCTGAAAACAGCAACTGAGCCCCTGTCCTGGCCACCCTGGGAATGTAGCTCAGCCTGGGTACTGGACAACAGGGAAGACGTAGGTAGGCAAGGAGCCCCCAGAGAGAAGTAGAGCTTTCTAGTCCAGGAATCTTTATTGTTAGCAGCATTTTTGGCCCAGAGTAGCCCAAGCACTTGTCATGCAATAACATGTTTCTTCTCCACACTGGCTGTGCTGCGCCAGCCCCCTTCCCACCCCAGATCTGTACTCCTCCTCTCGCCCTGAGGGCTGCCCCTTGCCCCCTGCTCCCAGTCGGGCTGACCGCAGAGAGACACAGGCTGGAGATCAGAGCAGGAGTGGCATTAGGGCTTCTTCCCTGCTTCCCTGCTACACAACTACAGCTCTTGCAGACGCTCCCTCCTCCACAGCCCCGTTATCCATTCGGTCCACTTCTTATCTCTTCGGCTCCACATAGGGTGACCCATTTTCCTGATAGTCCCCGTGCTGTCCCTGTTTTAACACTGAAAGTCCTCTTGGTCTTGGACACACCGGATAGGCCGACCACTCTAGGGCTAGTCCTCTGTAGTTGGTCTCTGGGCTCCAGGTCCTTTATCAACCCCACACACTTACCGTAATCCTTTCATTAAAGTCAGTTTAGCTCTCTTGGACCCTCACTTCCAGGATGACAAGGACAAGAAGGAATAATGACCATGTCATAAGAGCCAGGACCACACACAGTTTGCTGCATAAATCAGTGCACCCCCCAGGACAAGGCCATTGAGAACTTCATCACTTTAAATATGGCAGACTCCACCGCCATCAGACATTCTTCAAGCAGGCGTCCCCGACGTCTGTGTGTTTCCTGAGCCATGAGTGCAGCTGCGTTGCTGCCAAAGTTGTCCATCCACAGCAGTTCACAGGAATGGATCCAGTAAAGCCTTTAACAGCCAAATAATCCCACCCAAATTCAGACCCGAAGGTGCCGCCCTCAGTCCCCACCAAAGCCCATGTATGGAGCCAGGTCTTTCAACACTGAAGAAAGACCATCAGTGCTTTCTGGGAAAAAAGAAGACAGAACATATCTTTTATTTTTAAAAAAAGTCAATTTAATTGAGCCATCTTGGGTGAATTTATTTCCTCCAGGGATGCTGACTGGCATGGTCCCACCCAGCCCTGTGAGTCCCTGTGCTATAAATCTCTGCTACTGAGAAGGGCCCTAAGCATGGGAGGTTAAGTCACTTGACTGAAAACATACCGCTGGGAAATAGCAGGGCTGGCATTCAAGCCCAAGGGTTCCAGCTGCAGGCTCCCATTTCAGCCACTCGTGTCTCCTTCCCACCAGGCTGAAAGTCTTCTTCTTGGACCATTGGTGGAGAAACCTGTGGATCTGAAAAACGGGCTGCCTGATCTCTAAAGCAGGAGAAGAACGGCATGACCTCCCACAGCCCAGGCTACAGAGCCGGGGTTATGCCAGGTGCCCACCTGGGTGTGGACAGGGGGAAGGGAAAACAGAAAAGGCAGAAGCCCACACTGCAGTCTGGGTGGGTGGAGAAGGACCACTCTCCCAGCCCTGACCCTGACTCCTACATGCCTGAATTCCTGCAGCGCTTCCTGGTAAGAGAGGAAAGGAGGGGAAGTTTCCAGCCTCTTGTTCAGACAGGCCTGGGGATGGGATGGAAGCCAAGGGAGGAACAGGTGGGAGGACGATTCGAGCTCCCAGACACAGACAGGGCTGGAATGCCCTTCCTGTGTGCGCAGAAGTACCTGCCCAGAGGTCCCAGGCTAACAGAGGAGCTGAGTCCCCAGCCAGCACTTAGACAGATCCCAGGACGGCAACAGGTGCAGCTAGATTGTTCTGGGGACGGGAAGGGTCCAGCAGGTTTAGAAATGGAGATTTCCGGGAAGAGAAGTTTTGGTACTGACTTAAGAGGAGGAAAAGCAGAGATAAAGGAGACTGTCCCAGGTCAGGGACAGAATCTGCCATGGCAGTCAGATGACGAGGGGGCTGGTCACCAGAGCCACTGAAACCCAGGGAAACAGGCGTGGACAGCACTCGCGGGGCGTACTGGGAGGCCCGAAGGGCTCCTGACAATCTGACTGGGATTTCGGCGAGATGCCGTGGGACGGGCTTGAGCACCATAGGCATCCCACAGACTGCCTTCTAAGGAGAGCGGATTGGGGAGCTGCAGAGCTTCGGTCTTGCTAGGTGAGTCGTGCAAGCCGGAGGCAGAGCTGAACTGCTGGGAAAAGTAGCAGAATCACTGCAAATTGCCACAGGGAACATTTGTCTCTGCCTGTGGCCTCTCCTCTAAAGACCCATATTTGAAGGCTATTGCTTAGCATCTGTGCTAAACTGTTGATCTGCCAGAGCATTTCTATATAAGGGCCAGGTTAAGCTTTATAAATGAGAAATAGAAGAGGTAATAATACCAGGCTTACTGGCCTGGATAGAGCTGGACCCAGGCCGTCAAAGGAATGTGACCAGAAAAGACAGGACACAAAGGGACTTTCCACAAATCCCATTTCCCAGTACAGAGGATATGAAATACTCCCAGAAGGCTAGGCTCTGGCCCCAGAGGCTGGGGACTGAGAAGTGAGCTCTGGCTCCCACTGGTGAAACAGATTATGCAGGAGACACCGGGTAGACAGGGTGACAGAGAGATGGTGTGACTCTTGCCTGAGTAGCCCGTCCTAGCGCAGAACCTCAAGTATGGTTCTCTCTGAATAGTTTGTGGGAGGGAGACGGGAAGAGGGACAGAGATGAAGGAATACCCACCCAGGGAGGGTGACTGCTGTGTCACGCCATGAAGAGCTAGAGAGACAGGCTCAGAGAGGGAAAAGAGGGCAGGAGGGGGCACCCCTTGGCCCCAACCTTCAACCTTGATCAGTGAGTCTTGGGCCTCTCCCCTCCCCCTAAAGGACAATCTGTGGAATAGGGTGTAGTTTGTGCAATCAGCCAGAATATTTTCTAGCCTAGCCTAAAGGCAACACAGAGAGGAGAGAATGAGGACACCATGCACCACGACTGGGGGTGTGGGGTGCAACACATGAATGCGATGCAAATCCCCAGACAAAGCAAGACCAGCAGGCCCCATGCACTCAGGACGGCAGGTGGGTGGGGCTTTATTGACTTTCTCAGAATCCCTTTGAGCTGACTTGGGAGGTGGGCATTGGATTCAAGATTCAGTATGAGCTGGGGGACTGGGTAGGAGCCAGGCTGGTGGGTCCAGGAAAGAAGTGGTCACCAGGTCACTCAGTATGTGATGGATGTCTTCAGACTTGACTCCACTGTCTTCTTCAGGATGGTATGATGGCTGGAGCCGGAGCCGGAGCCAGAGCCAGACACAGAGCAGGAGCCTGAAGTAGGGCCTTGACCAGAGCCCTGAGTGTTGTTGAAGCCTCCAGTCACAACGCTGGAGCAGCTGGATCCAAAGCTGCCTTTCCTACCTCCAAATCCACAAGTGCCACCTCGGCTGCCACCAGCGCCTCCAGGCACAATGGCACTATCTCCCCCTGTGGCTGCAAAAGAAGCACCAGGGTCTCAGAAGGGTCCTTCATATCCTGGGGTTCCCACTCTAAAGGTGCCCTGATACTCACAGATTATCACCTGCCTGGTGCACTCCCCAGACATCCTGAGGGAGAAAGGACAAGAAGAATTGAGAAAGGCTGCAAAGAATGTGTTCCCAGGTGTCCAGAAATTGTGTTTTGTAGACAAGATCTCTCTAAATTGCTAACTTGTGCATCCCACATCAAACTTCCCCTCCTTCTGCTTCAGCACGCCACCTCTAAGAGCAGCTCCAAGACCTTCTCAGCACATAAAATCCACATCCCCAATTTAAAATCCCTCCCGGCAGAGTTGGGTGCCCTTGGTGACCCACAGTGTCAGGAAACCTCTCAGAATCCACTTCAGCAAAGGGAGCACTATTCTGGCATTCCATCTCCTTCCCAGCCCACACATGTTTCCAGGTCCATCCAAGCTGCCCTACCTGTACTCCTCGCCCTCCAGTAGCCTGCGGTACATGGCAATCTCCACATCTAGGGACAGCTTTGTGCTCATTAGCTCCTGATAGTCTCGCAGCAGCCTGGCCATGTCCTGCTTGGCCGTTCTCAGAGCACCCTCAAGCTCATCCAGCTTGCTTTTGGCATCCTTGAGGGCCAGTTCCCCATGCTGCTCAGCATCGCTGCTGGCCGACTGCGTGTCAGCATTCTGGAAGCGGGTAGAAATGAAGGAGAATGGCTGTGTGCCCGGCATAGCCTCCAAAGCACCCTTGTGAACATACTTGGAGGGCTGGGGTGGACTCTAATCTCAAGAGCACAAAATTATCACGGCCACCCCACCCCAGCTCCTCTCATTCTAAAGGAAATTACTCCTCCTCTGCTTCCTTGCCTTGCTATAGCAGGTTGAATGTAGTCCTGCAAAGTTTCATACCTCAGAATGTGACCTTATTTGGAAATGGAATTTCACTGAGAGAATTGGTTAAGGATCTCATGATAATTAATAACATACTGCGTTTATGCTAAGACCTATATCCAATGACCAGTGTTCTTATGAGAAGAGACAAAGCCACAAAAAGCAGAGAGAAGATGTAAGCAGAAATGCATAATGCACTCAAACAAGGAAGTCCTGGCATCACTAGAAGCTAGGAAGAGGGAAGGAAGGATTCCCCCAGCCCTCCAGAGAGAATATAACCCTAGCAACACCTTGAGCTCGTATTTGAGGGGGCCCAGAACTGTGAAACAATAAATTTCTGTTGTCTTAAATCACCAAGTTTGTGGTAATTTGTGCAACAGCCTAGGAAACTAATACACCTCTCTTGGCACCTTCCCTATTTTTTCTGCCCCCCCCAGCCTTTATGAGACCCTCTCCCAAGGCACCTAAAGATCTTTCTGTCCTGCATGGGTCCTTATCCTCAAGTCTCATCTTAAGACCCATCATGGTCCTGTTTCAAACGGTTAGAGCATATCAAATTTTGGCTTGAAAAATATAGTCCCTGTATTTTCTCTCCCATCCAGTAAGAAATTAGAGGAAAGACAGGACACCTCCCCATCTGCCTTATAGCTGATTCACCCCCCACATCAGATTCAGGAGAGAAGCAGTCCCCGAAAGTCTCCAGGATTCCACCCACACACCAGCACCCCATGCACGGGAACATCATCTCCACTCTATACCTGAACAAGATGAGACTCAAAAAGGCGACAGGGGGCAAAGACCCACACCCCCAACCTAAGCCAGCTGGTATCCAGCACACCAGGGCCTGGCCCAGGGGACCTCAGTCTGCCAGGCTCGTGCAAAACGAAGGACCACTTGACCCTCAAGAGGGACTCTCACAGGAAACGTTCATGGCTATGAGCCAGGACCTGCGATCCCAGGCCTGAACACCCAGTGGACCCTCCTCAGGGCAGCCCTGGGCTCTGTAAGCAGAAATTGGTAATGCACTTAAACAAGGAAGTCTTGGCACCACCAGAAGCTAGGAAAAGGGAAGGAAGAATCACCAGGTTTCTGGGACCCAGGCTCGGAGACTCTGGTTCCCAAGGTCTGGCAGGAACCCAGAAATCTGCATCATAATGACACCTGAGGGATTCTAGACAAGATTTCCACAGAGGGAGCAAACCCAGCGATAGAGCCAAGTCCCATTCATCTCGGGCCCTGCACCTCATGCCAATGTGAATGGCCTATGCGAGCTCCAAGGAGCTTCCCTGAGGGCCCTGCTTGCATATGGGTAGGCTGCATGTGACTCGGGAATCTAGCTGCAGTACTAAGGATCCGCCTAACTCTGACTCCGGTCAACACCCTCTGTGGATCACAAAGTCGGTCCTTTGCAGTTGGGGAATAGGAGTGCACAGATACTTGACAACTAGTAAGTCATATCCCTCCCATCTTGGAGTGAGCTCTCCCAGAGCAGCAGGGGACCAAGGCGAGGGAGCCCGCCCTCCCCTCCCGTTGTGAGGCAACTACCTAAGAAGGCTCAGCACCCACCCTAATCTGCTCTCTAAGAACTCCTATTCCCCAACAGGGGACCCAAAAGTCAGTGTTAGGCCTTAAATTCCCAGCTGTTTAAAGAGTAAGAGTCAAGCCAGGCATCAAGCACATGCCTGTAATCCCAGCCTGGGGAGGCTGAGGCAGCAGGATCATTGCAAGTTCAAGACCAGCTTGGGCTACACAGTGAGCTCAAGGCCAGCCTGAACTGCATAGTGAGACTGTGTCTCCAAAATGATAAAGAGTAAGAGTCAAAAGAAGAGATAAGAGATAAATTAACCTTCTCCCCAAGAAGTTGAAAGCAAAATATCCACCTGGATGTGGACTACATATTAACAAATATGACAGTTGCCCTAGGTCGGGATGTGTAGTAAGGTGATCATGGAAAAGCCAAAGCGCAGCCTACAGTTCACAGGAGGAAGGCAGAAGTCACATGAGAGGGGGCTTGAGGTTCTTCCCACCCCAAATGATCCAGAGCCCCAGCCAGCTATCAAGGCCTTGTGCACAAAGCCACTAGCAAGCCTGACTAGGGAGAGAGAGCCCCAGAGCAGGGGACAGTGAGACACAGGAGCGGGGATCTTGGGAGGACTTTAGCAACTGACCTGGCCCTTGAGGTTGGCAATCTGACTCTGCAGCTTCTGGATCTCATGCTGCAGCTGGGAGATCTGGATCTTGGTTTCCTCTGTGCTGTCCCCATGAAGCTGGGCTGATGACTGAAGCTCCTGGTACTGAGAGGAACACAGGGGACACCACTGGTGGAGAAGGCCATCGCCTTTGACCGCAACACCATGGGAAGTGCCATCCCCCTCTGGAGATGCCCTTCACATCTGCCTTTTCCCTGTGTGCGCTAACTGCTTGGGACCAGAACACAGAAGCTCTGCCTGCTGAAGTCCAAGCTTGTCTCCCATGGCTCTTCTGGAGAGAGGCCAGGCTCCCAGCCAGCCAGCCCTGGACCTTTGGGGAGGTTATCAGAGCGGCCCCAGTAGAACCAAGGTGGGTCAGCACCCTAGGCTGTGGACCTAGAGACCCAGCAGTTTCCAGCATCGTGCCACCCCCAGCCCCAGTACCTTGGTCTGGTACAAGGTCTCAGCCTCAGCCTTGCTGGTGCAGGCAATCTCCTCGTACCGGGCACGGACCTCATTGATGATGTCACTGAAGTCCAGATAGCAGTTGTTGTCCATGGACA
Organism: Dinomys branickii; assembly: GCA_004027595.1. NCBI lineage: Eukaryota > Metazoa > Chordata > Mammalia > Rodentia > Dinomyidae > Dinomys > Dinomys branickii. The sequence continues at coordinate 42,848 of PVLD010008523.1, forward strand.
CCACCACAGATGTGTCATCCACCTGGGTCTGCAGCTGGCTCCGCTCCTGCAGGGAACACGGCCTCGGTGCCTACCACCCCCACCCCCTCTCCCTGAGGCCCTCAGTGAGGAAGGGTGCTTGAATTTTAGCCCACTCTCCACTTGCTGCCCGCCTCATTCACACTGAGTATAGTGGCCTTGCTGGACTCAGCATCCTCCTTTGAAAATAAGGATCACAGAGATGGTCTCTAGTGATTCTTGCCACTTGGGCATTAAAAGAAAACAGCTTGCAACGCTCAAAATCACCTGCCCCCATCACTCCCCTGACCCCAATCCTACTCCTCTCTCACTTGCTCCTACCGCTCCAGCCCAGATGGCCTCCTTGACATCATTGCCTCAATGACACCAGCGCCCCAGCTGCAGGCTGCAGCCTCTGCCCACAATCCCAGAAACCCACCCTCGTGGGGACCTTCCTCTCCGCCCTCAAATCTTCACTCTCATCCCACCTGCTAAGCGAGGCCTGTCCGAAACTGCCACCTGCCTCCGCTTCCCACTCTCCTTTCTCTGTTCTCCATGGTATCGATCACCTGACACACTATATAATTTATTTATTTGCTAAATCCAGTCTGTGATTTTTGTCTGATTATTCGTTGATGTAGCCCCCATACCTAGCAATCCACATAGTAAATTTTCAGTGATTGTCCAAAGCCTGAATGACCGCAAAGCCAAGTCACCTAAGAGGCTCCCTGTCCTGGTCAATCTCTCCCACAGCCACAGAGAGTCCTCTGTCCACTTTGTCCCCTTCATCGCTCCCCCATGCCCTTGGCAGATCCTCACTTCTTCATACAGACGAGTCAAGAAGCAAAAGAATTCTCTCAGAACCTCCAGTTTCCCTTCCAACTCCATCTTGCTCCAGAAAGCCTCGTCCGTTTCCTGGGAACAAAGAGAAGCCGTGTCTCCACCACCTGCTCTCCGTGAGACCTAAGCCAGCTCCAGTAGCCACTGCTCATCTCCCGCCCATCACATCTCCAGAGACCCTCCTTCCTCCTCCAGCCCAGCCTGCCCCTCACCGACCCGAACCACGCTCCTTGATGAAGCCCAACCAAGTCTCCCAGCCTATGACCAAGCTCCAGGCATGGCGCGGGCTCAAGATCCACACAGACCCATGAACTCCCACACATACCTTTTTGAGGACAGCAAAGTCATTCTCCACCGTGGCATGCCTATGGGCCTCCAGCTCATACCTGCCAAGAAAGTAGAAATGGACACAGTGGGAGGATGGAGCCCCGGATCTTGTCCCCCGCTTCCCACCCTGAGAGGAACTTCCTCAAATTTACATGCCCCGCAGCAGGACCCATGACCACGCCCCCCTCTCTTCTCCTGACCAGAGGTTTTGTCACATCCTAGCTATGTATCTGGGCCACTTTTTCCACCAGTGTCCCCAGTAACAGGAGGCCACATTCAGTTTCTAAGACACATTTAAGTGCCTGTTTTCATTACTACTCACAACCACTATCTGTGATGGGCAGCTTGCGTTTTATCAAAGCAAAATGGCATTTTTCCCAATGTACAGCTGCAGAAACTGAGGCTGACAGAGGGAAAACGGTTTGCCCAAGGCCACATGGCCACCCATGCTTACAGGCTCTCCAGCACAAGCCTCCTGTCTCCACAAGTGACCTAGGTGAGGAGTCCTAACCCTAACTACAGCCCAGCTGTGAATCATGCCATGGACCTAGGGATGGTCCCACTAAATTGATTCCTTCCAACCCTGAGACCAGAGAATATCTGAGTCACTTTAACCCAAAGCCTGCCAAGCAGGAATTTCTCAAGAAAATCCCACTGCAGCCTTGTTTGAATAAGCCCTTCCCAGGCCTGACCAGAAACATGGCCTGCATGGCTGTAGCCTATAGGAATGGACCTCAGCCACATGGAGAGAGGTCACCCTGCCCTTCCTCCAAGGCAGGCAGGGAGGCTGTGGTGTCTCTCTGGCTTGCAGGAAGAGGGGCTCTGTGAATTGGTGAAGGGGATACAAATCAGGGCTTGGAGAGGTAGTCACGTGTCCCCAGGCCAACATGAGCCCTCCCGGCCCTGAGAGAACTGTGGTTTACCTACTTGGCCTTATACTCCTCCTCCTGTTTCTGGACGGTTGTCAGCTCGGCATCCAGAGTCCCTCGTTCCCTCTGCAGCTGCGCCAGCTGCTCTGTGAGCTGGACCAGGTGGGCCTTGAAGACAGACTCCAGGCCCTGGGGGCTGTCACTCACCTCTAGCTGCTGCAGCAGGTGCCATTTGGTCTCTAGAACTTTGTTTTGCTGCTCAAGGAACCGAACCTGCAGCCAAGGACAGCATCCCTGAGGCTCCTAAGGGGCTCCCGGGCATGGCTTCCAGTAAGCCAACCTTTAGGGATATTCCTCTTAGCACCACTGTCCCCTGTCTTCCCATCCTGCCTGAGCAGGGCACCTCATGCCCTTCCATGAGAGCCGGAGCACATCCAAATGATGGGCCAGCCTGACAGGTAGGTCTTCCCATGCTGGCCAGCAGTTCTCTAACCCTGAGCCTCAGCTGTGGAACAGGCTCTACATAACCAGAGAGACTCCATTTAGGCCTTGGGAAGACTCCCTTATTGCAAAAGTGATTGAGAAAGTAGCAGAAAGAGGTCAGACCTTCCCATTCCCATTCTCCATCAAGAGCAGCTCCTCAGACAGAGCCACAGAGACAGGAGCTGAGCTGAGTAGACCCTCACCTTGTCAATGAAGGAAGCAAACTGGTTATTGAGAGTTCGGATCTCCTGGGTCTCCTGCGTCTTCACCGCTTGGAACTGGGGGTCAATCTCAAACTTCAGGGGAGTCAGCAGATTCTGGTTGATGGTCACTTCTTGGATGCCCCCTGGAGGGCACAAGGAAAGCCCAGGCCCACCAGTGCCTTTCCCAGACCGCATCCCCAGCCTTCCCCGAGACCCCCAAAGCCTTCCTCGAGAACCTCTTTGGCATCCCCCCAAGGAACTGAGGCTTCTGCTGCTGAAACTGCCCCTGCCACGGCCCCCTGAGAGAGCAGAACAGGCTGAACGAGTACTGAAGCCCCTCTGGGAACGACACGGAGACAGAGACATGGCGGATACAGCAGGTACACAGCAGCAGACAGATGGACAAATGGACAAGGTGTATGTGTTCCTGCCCTGGGGCCCCAGCACGAGACTTTTATCCCCTCCCAGACCTGGGCTGGGCCTTGGAAAACAAGATGCTCTTGGCCTGACTGTGTCTGTCACTTGGCTCTGGCTGACTTCCTCTGACACACCTGGGGAATAGTTGCCCTGCACATGGAGAGCCCAAAGGAGGAGACCCAGGCCCAGCCCAGGGAGCCCCCAGCTGGAGGGAGAGATGGGCCAGCCTCCCCCAAAGACAAGGAAGCAGCCGGCGCCCTGGAACTCAGCAATGTTCGATGGGGAAGCCCAGCCCTGAGCAAGGACACTGAGCACCTTTCAGGTTTCCTGTAGAAGGAAATGGAGAAGGAGGGGAGCTTTGCTCAGAGCACAGGAAGAGGGGGTGGGGTTCTGATGAGACACCCAAGTACGCTGAGATGCCAGACAGGAAAAAATGAAGACTCAGAAGGGAAGTTCTCTCTCCAAGAGGTGGAGAAGGAAGGCTCCATGCAGCCCCATGACCAGGAGGACAGCAGAGGTGCTATTCCCATCATGAGCTAAAAGATACTCCAAGATTTGGAAATGACAGAAAAGCAAGGTGTTCTCGTTCTGGTCCCTCCTCTCGCCCAGCCCAGCAATCACCCAGGAGGCCCCACCCGCTCAAGGTAGGCATCTCCATCCAGGACCAAGAGAAGCAGTGTCGCTGAGCCTGCCTGCATCCCTGCTCCTCCCAACGCAGACTGGTCCACCTGGGCCTCAGCCCTGCATATCCAGGGAACAAATCAGAAGTACCCAGGCTCCAAAATAAATGCACATTTAGAGAACAAGTCTTGACAGTGAGAGAGAAAGAGGGAGTTTGAGGTTCCCCACAGGATTCAGTCTTGGAGTACAAATGTTAGCCAGCAGAGAAGCACTCATATTTTAGTACTACTCCCTACCCAGGAAAGTTCCCCATGGAAGGGGGGGAACTGGTAGCCTGCATTTAGACTCCTCCCTGCCAGCCTGCAGAGTTAGACGACTCTGGTTCTTGGGAATGTCTGCAACTTCTTTACATGGTAGATGGGCTGTTTCTTCCCATCCCTTGCCCCTTTTCTAGACCATAGTGCATTTGGAGGATAGGAGACTGTGGTCTTGTCATGGCAAAATAGGGCTGAATTCCATAGGAGATCAAAGAACTCATTCAGAACAAATGGAGTTTTAATTAACTTTAATTGGGCCAGTCGCTCCCCATCTCTGATTTGCCGATCAGAGATGTGGCCCCAACTGCCTTTGTTCCCACCTTATATATATTTTTGGTTTCCATGGTAATAGATTGGAATGTTTAGGCCTGGCCACAGTTGTTTTCCTTTCTCCATGTGACCGAGTCAGGCTCCAGCCACAATGATATATAGTTAGGGGCTGGAGGTACAGCTCAGTGGGCTAAGTGCTTGCCGCTAAGCACTAGGGCCCTGAGTTCGATCCCCGGTCCCGGAAAAAAAAAAAATGATATATAGTTTCTGCACTCTGTTCTATGTGTCCCCCAGGGGAGGGGTGAAACAACTCAGGCAAGGTTTGTATTTGGAGAAGCATTCCAGGGCAAAGTCAGGAGTGCAAAGTTAACTCTTTACAACCCCTCTGGAATGTTTCTCAAGACACATTTTGAGGCTTGCACTGACTAGAATTATTCTATCTTAAAACGATATGCTAAAAGTCGCCATCCTTTATAGTCTTTAGCAATGCAACTCAAAGCCAGGACAGACAGAGACTCAGCGTACTACCTTCAAGTGGCAAGGCTTTAGTTCAGGGATCATGTCAGTGGTGTGGTACATTCAATTGGCTGTGCTATGAGGAAGTCACATTCAGCCATCAGGGCAATCACAGCCCTCCACTGCAGACCAGACAACCGTGGGCAGGTGTCCTCTCCCACCAAAGGACCTAAACCCCTTTCTCCTTCCCCCAGGCCACCCAGCAGCAGCCCTGAGTGACACTAATGGGGAAGAAAAGACAAGGCCTTCAGTGGAGAGAGCAAAGAAACTCAAGGAGTGTGGGGCCAGGTGAGGAAGGGAAGAGGAGAGAAAAGATTCAGGAGAGTGTTGTGAGTCCCAAGGAGAGGGGCAGCAGTGTGGAGAACAAAGAGCTGGGAGACAGCACGGGTCCCACAAGGCCATCACTCCAAACTCTCCTCAGGGCCCACTAGGCTTTACCGCTGAGCCCCAGGGATGCACCGGAGAAAGGACTGTGGGCACTGAACTCTCCTGCCCTTTCCTCTCGGTGTTAAGACCAGAGGCCATACTTGGCATGGAGCAAACCTACCTGTGTGCAACTTCCCTGTATTTATAATATTACAAAATATGAGAGCCAAGAAGGAGCTCCAAGTTTCATCTGACCCAATACCTTCGTTTTACACTTGAGGACTAAGGCCATTCGGGGTGTGGGGTGGGGTGTCGACTTCAAACCCTTGTGTAACCTACAGAGTTGCACCAGGTCACCTCTAAGTCTGCTTTGGCCCTCACTCTGGGATCAGAGGGATCTTCCCAAGGCCACCCACACACCTACTGCTGGAGCCACCACCCCCACCCCCAGCTCAGGCCATGGCCCCTTGGAACAATTCTACATGAACCTTTTCCCTCTTGTTTCCACCTGCCCCTCAAACTTTCTTAGAAAATACCACCAGAACCTTCATCATAATCTCACTGTGTCCATCTGGTCCACAACTCCACCTATCTCAGGCATCTGCTAGGCATCAGTGAGTATTTGTTTGACAAAATGAGGGCTTTTTTTTTTTTTCTGTGCTAGGGATTGAGTCATGCTAGACAAATGCTCTACCACTGAGCTACACCTCCAGCTCCAAAGAGATGGATTTGGATCCATGAAAGTCACTCCTGGGGACCTTCTTTGGTCCCCAGACTTGCAAATGCTGCTGTACCAGGTGTTTCCCCTATGGGAAAACCCTCTAAAACAGTACACAGTTGACAACTGTTTGGACTGGAACTAGACCTCACCCACTTAGTGACTGGTTCCCACACACAGAGGTGCCCAGGGAGACTTCAATCCTACAGCAGCAAAACTACAAAGGGCTCACATCGTGAACATAATAATCCAGCCATGCAGAGCCTCTAATAGGCTCTGTCTTTCCTTCTGTCCCCTGCTCCAGGTAACCACGCTCAGCCACGCATCCACTCTGCAGCACCTCTCTGGCCCAGGCTCACCTCCAGGAAAGGCCCCGGCAGCATAGCTTCAGGTAGCCTTCAAAGCCCCTTTGGCATCCCAACCTCAACCCTGGCCAGAGCTAAGACTCCCTGACCTCTACATAACTGCTCTCAGCTGTGCTCTTACTTACACAGCGCATTTTGCCCCAAATGAAACATACTAATTCATTCAACAAAATGTGGTTGAGCATCCATTATGTGCCTGGGCCTGTGCTAAGTCAGGAATTTAATTCGGCCCCTGCACCAGGAGATGTTAAAAGTCTGGTGGGAAAACAGACTTTAAACAAGTAATTAGATAAATCTTTGATGTTAAGTATGGTAAGAAGAAAAAAGTACAGAGCCTGAAAAAGACTCAACCTAGTTTGTTCTCAAACATGCCAAGATACTGCCGCAGAACCTTTGCACTGGCCGTTTCCTCTTCCCAGACCCAGACTGCTTCGCCCCAGAGACTCACACAAACTGCTCCCTCACTGACTCCAGGCCTTTATTCAGGAGTCACCTCCTCAGGAGACTGGCAGAAAAGATGAAGGGGAGCAAGAAGAGGAAGGAGAAGAGGAGGGCAAAGAAGGTAATGGAAGTGGAAATTATCCAAGTAGGTTACAGGCCCGTGTGAATACACCAGCTGAAGTCCACTACCCTGTGTAATAATAATATACACTAAGGAGAAAAAAGGAACCAACTTTCCTGGCTGCCCTAAACCAAAACTGCAACACAGGGGCCATCTCACCACCCGGCTTTTCTTTCTTTCTAAGAGGTGTGATCAACACATGAGGTGAATGTTTTAAGTTTAAATATATATTCATGTAAAAGATACACTGCCATTAATCCTCCTCAAAATATTCCTCTTGCTTCAAACATACTTACCCATGGTTCGTGCCACATTCTCTTATTGTAATGTTTATTTTCTTTAGTACATGTCTGCGGTCCGTAATGATTGCATTCTGCCATGAGAGTTGATACATGCACATCGCACATCTTAATTCTTTTTCTGTTCCCTTCCCCTCTGCTCCCTCCCATCTCCCTCCCTCTCCTGCCACTTTCGGAAGCAGTTCTGGAAGCCCTCTCTTGTGAGCATATTTAGTCACGCTGCTGTGACTACCTCAAAATGTCCTGAATCGATTCAAAACATTCACCTTTCATGGTCATTTTTACTTTGAGGAGGAGCCAGAAGTCACTGGAAGCCAGAAGAGCCTACGAATAAGGTGGATGGTGACAGCCACCATGTTTTTCCCGGCCTGCCTTTCCCTTGGATGGCCCTCAGCAGTAGCATTCACGGTATTTTCTTCACACTTCCTAGCATCATTCCTGAAGGAGAACCTCAAGAACAGCTTCCAAAAGTGGCAAGAACAGTGGGGTGGGCCGGGGAGATAACTCAGTGGCATAAGTGTCTGCCTGGGACCAAAAAAAAAGAACAGCGGGGTAAGTGTGTTCAAAGGAAGGAGGACTATTTTGAGGAAAACTAATGGCAACGTAGTAAAAATTTTACTGTAGTAAAAATTTTTAATTTAAACATTCACCCTGTGTTTTGATCATACCCCATAATTAACACCCATCCCTTCCTAGCATGCTCGGTGTCTTACTCACTCTCGTGTGTCAGTCTCTCTGCACTGGACTGTGGGTTCCATGACAGCAGGGATTCTGTCTCTTTGGCTCACTTCTGCATCCTCTGCGTGCCTGACATCCGATCAGTACTCAATAAATATTTGGTGAGTGAATCACTGGGTTTTCTTTTGTTGGTTTCCTACCATCTTTTAACCTCTGGCAAGCCTTGTAAGTTTCAGTTCTCTTCCTGCAGCAGTAGTCATCCCTCCCCACCCGCCACCTTCCCACCTCACCCGTGAAACAGCCACACATCTGAGAAGCTGGGCTCCGTGTGTGAGCGCACATGCGCACGCAGGTGTGTGTGAGCGCATCCACCACTAGTGAACACAGAGCTAAGCGATACAGCAAACTCAAGATGGATAAGGCCCAGACTAAATACCCTGCCCCACAGGAAGCACACAAATAAACACAGAAAACTAAGAATGGGGAGGAAGCTGGGCAAGTTCACACATGCATGGAGTCCTAGCTACTCTGGAGGCTAAGGCAGGAGAATCAAAAGTTCAAGGCCAGGATGAGGGTGATCTGGCTGCAACCTCCATCACCCCATTGATTGCCAGAGTTGATTTGGCTGATCTGGCTGGTTAGGCAGGTGTCCCCTTCCCGCCCCCCATCACTGCTCCGAAAGCTGCGAGCTCGATCAAAGGACAACCACCCCACAATAGAGGAGGACAGTTTCTTTGCCCAAGGGTATATGAGTAGCTCCTCCCCTGCTAGCACCTCCAAACAAGCTCTTACAAGTTCAAGGCCAGCCTGCTCAACTTAGCAAGACCCTATCTCAAAATAAAATACAGAGGGCTGAGGATGTAGCTCCTGGGCTTCAATCGCAGAACTGCTCTTCTCAAAAAAAAAAAAAAAAAAAAAAAAAAAGAGTAGGGAGGACCTGAGAGCAAGTTCCAGAAAGGACCCTTGATTGGTTGTTAAACTGGCATTCAGGTGTGATGAGGGGGAGGGTGTCCTATTTTCGCTTTGATCCAGAGTTTGAAGGAAACGAAAGTGGCACCCCTAACTAGAAGCCCTCCCTCTGTTTGGGAATCATCTGGCTTATCTTTTTAGTGCCTTTATTTGGACTCTATTTTCCCATCTTGCCTGCAAGGATATGAGGAAATATATCAACATCTCACTGCATCCCAGGGAGCCTTTGTCTGATCTACAGCCAATACCAAAGTAACATTTGCAATTAGCTATTTTATCCAAAAATAAGACAGTCAACAGGGCCTGTGTAACAGGCTGCATTCTAAGGACTTCACCTACAGTGAGCGTTCATGTTTAAGTTTACATGTCTGTTTTACATATATTAAGCATTCGATCCCAACAACCTATAAGGTAGGTGCCACTATTATTATCGTCTTACAGACAGGGGAATCCTCCAGAAAGGCCATACCGACAAAACAAAGAAATTGCCCAAGATCACACAGCTAGGAAGTGACAGAGCCAGAATGGGGCACATAAGTAGTTGGACGTCAGAGTCTTCGCCCGTAACCACCACGCTTAGAGCCCCAAGAATGTCCGTGTTGAAGAGGCGGCTTAGGCCAGAGAGGTGGAACGACTTACCCAAGCTCATACGGCAGGTCCAAAACAGAAACTCGTTCCTCAACGTTCAATCATTCACCCGGTCCTTATGAAGCACTTCTGAGGTGCCAGGTGGGGAGGGCGGCTGCAAGGAAGTGTTGGAGATGCCACTTCGGCTATGTAGAGAAGACAGCTGGGGGCTTGGGTGGGCTTCCTGAAGGAGCGCAGCCAGTGATCTTATTCAGAAAAAGTGAAGTCCCCTCCCCGTTTTCTAGAACCTCCCTGGGCACAAGGGAGCGGGACAAAGACTGGGAAGCAGGAATGGAGCCCTCTGGCACGGCAAGGAGGCTGCACCACTGCACCTAGGCATTCTCTGGCTCTTCCAGGCTAGCAATGGAGTTGCTGCTCCCACGCTGTTTGAGGAGGGCTGGTCAGAAAAGGCTCCTATTTCCTATCTCTGCTTCAGCCAGTCCCCCTCCTCCAACATGGATAGCTTGGTGACGTCACCAAATCCAGGCACCATGAGATTTCACTCCATGCTTTGGCTTTTGCAGCTGAAAAGTGTGTGTTAACTTCTAACTCCGAGTATCCCATCCTGAACGTCATCACTGGTGCCCCACCTGTGCCTTCACGTCATGGTCACTTAAGATTTTTCTTCACATAGAATGTAAATGAAATCAGTTTTTTCTTGCCCTGACCCTGAGTAATCACAACCTGAGAAGGGCTTTCAAAGGCCAACTATAACGTCTGGTTCCTATTCAGATAAAGTGAACTAGGAACATGTGAAATGCACGTCAGGTACCATCTCAGCCCAACCTGTGTTTCTGGGCCTCCACAGGCCTGTCCCAGGAAGCACAGACTGCAGTGCTCATGCGGTTTGCTGTCCTGGAGCTGGAAGGCCCCAAGAGGCCCCAAAGCCAGTGTGGCAAGGATGAATATAGCCCTTTTCCCATTTAAATAAACCTCCTAGTTACACCCCTGCCTGTTGGGCAGGAAAGAGATGAGGGAGCAAATAAATTAAGGACTCTGCTCCTACCATATACTCTGCCTCCCATTCTCTGCCTCAGTCTCCTCCCACCTGCTGGGCTGGGGACAGCTGGCCCTTGCTGTCCTCGCCGAACTGGTGCTGGAGGCAGGTGGCAGTCACTGAGGACATGGGCTTGTTGCGGGCATGGTAACCCTCGAGCAAACCAGGGAAGGAGACTCCCAAGCCCACAAGGAGAATGGTCCCAAGTCAGAGGCCTCGCAGACAAGGGGTTTACAGCACTTTGCCCAAGAGTTCAGGATTTAAGCATAGTCTCCAAGTTCCAGGTGGAGGGTGGGAGGGGAGACAATGCCAACCTGCGGAATAATGACCTATTTACATGCACAACATGGTCATGTTTCAAAAGGCACATTCAACAGTTCTCCCAGGCACCCTCTAGAAGGACCCTCTGGGTGCCGACCGGCATTCAGCACCTTTGCAGATCCCTCCCTCTTTGCCTCACCACAGTTTAGGGGGGAGTATTATTTTTATTCACTCTTGAGACACAGAAACAAAAGCAATTGCCCAAGATCTGAAAAATGCAAAGAGGTCAAGATGGGATGAGAACTCAGGTCCTCTAAACTCACAGCGCCCAGGCTTTCTTCTCAGGAAAACCACCGCAGCCTCTAGAACGCCTTGGCACCCTATGGATGTGTACATGTTTCCCGACTTAACAGTGACAACCAGAAGCTTCCCTGGGGCTCCAGGCAGGGGACAGAGAAGACACCTGCTCCTTCTGCTGGGAAAGCCAGGCTGCCAACACACAGCGCCTGGGTGCCGGACTGGGGCAGGGTGTGAGGCTGTCACATAACTGGCTCTCTGTGAGAGAGGCAACGCATCTGTTTTATAGCGTGTGCCATTTCCCATGGTGTCAGTGCTCCTGCCATGTGGCTGGCTTCAAGCTACGAAGGTAATGTCACCAAGCGCAGAGTTGGAAGACACTCTAGCTCTCCAAAGCTGCCCCGCCAGCTCCAGCACACCACGGGCTTGGAGTGAGGCAGGTGGAAGCCTTCTTGTGCAGGGGCAACTGCCCCAGACTGGGATGGTCAGACAGATTCCCCTGGGTACAGCTCCGGGGCCCTTGAGAGGGGAAGGGGACGTGTTCAGACTAGAAGACTTGCGTGGAGGACCCAGACATGCCTGTTCTGGGCTCCACACAAAGCCACTGCCACTCTGACCAATCAGGTCCAGCCAGTTGGGTGCCCCGCTCCTAGCAACGGCTCCTGATTTGGCAAATATTATGAGGCTGAGGATGTTGCTAAGGATGGCCTCCCAACTCCCGGAGGCTGCAAGACAGCTTGTAGGGTAAAGTTCTTGGCATTTCCACACCCTGGGAAGGGACAGCAAGACTCCTTCCATAGGGCCTCATGCAAGGGGAAATGGATGTGGGTTGCATGGACCAGCTCTCTGCCACTCACCCTCTCACCAGCCCCCCTCCCACCCAGAGAGCTCTGACCTGGACATGTACTCAGAAAGCAACAAGATTTTGTCCTGTCCCCAAGGAACTTCAATCTGAACAAAAGAACAATAGTTTCAAACATACAAGTTACAGCCCCCACTAATGTACTGTGAAGTTATTTAGTGGGGCTCAGCTAACACAGGAGCTCATCGCAATAGTCAGGCTGACACTGCGCTGTGACGTTTCAGGGGTGCTGAGAATGCGTATGGAACTACGATATAAAATGACCTTAACCCTAACGATCATTGCCCCCAAGCAAATTTAGGAAGCTCTGGCAGAGGTAATGGCCCCCACATCTGAGCACACACACAAACCCAAGAAAGTAAGAGCTGAACCAGGAGCAGCATTAAACACTGGATCTGGGAGAAGACAGAAGTGTAGACTGGAGAGCTTTTCCCATGGAAAGAGGTCCTGAGAAGCAGGCTCGAAAGGGAAAGTAAGGCGCTGCTCCCAAACTATCCTGAAAGTAAGGAGGTTCCTCCATAACTAACCCCCAAGCCCACATCACTAACATGAGCTCCCACACAGGCCCCACAGGGAAAGCTTGGCTCCCTCCTCCAGGGAGCCTTCCTTCCTAAAGCACATTGACAAGGTCAGGACATAGCCAGATGTGTGCAGGGAGGCCAAGGCCCACTGGGCCTGGGGACAGCCGACGGTAGCATTCTGGGCACAGGTCAGGCAAGAGGGTGCAAGCTATGGTGGGCCAGCCCTGTGTATGTCATGGGGACGTGGAAACAGGTCAGACTCCACACCTGCCTCTGGAAAATGTAGTCTAGCTCAACAGACAAAATAACACGCAGCTAGAGAGCAACCCCACAGCAGTCCCATCCATGTGGGCATAACATTTGACCACTGCAGAATGACAAAGCAGGGATGCCTAATAGGTTGTCTTGTCCAGCACCCTTATTTCACTGTGGAAGAAACTGAACCCCAGAACGGGAAAACTGACCTGCCAGTGTCACACAGAAAGGGTGCGATCACTGTACTCAGTAAGCCAGTGCTCCTTTCATCCTGAAATAATATAGAGAGCCTGGAACAGACCCTGAGACTAGGATACAGACACACAGAGGGGGGTTTCAACACGCCCAACTTCAAACAAGCTTATCTGAGCCACCATCCACCCATCCACATTGACCAGGAGCCTCTCAGGGCCAAGCATGGTGCTCGGTGCTCCAGATGTGGCAACAACCCCCCCTAGGGAACAAGGGGATGCACCTGCTGCTCCAGGATGGGAGGCTGGCTCTGCGACCTCAGTGACCTGTGACAGCCTCCTGTGCTGTCAGGAAGCTCTTGCTCTACCCTAATCCTTCCTGCTGCAACATCATCCCAGTTCCTCTTGGCCTCAGAGGCACCTGCTTGCCAGCCTGGCCTGGCATCAGGGAGGGTGCTGTGCCACCAGCGGCGCTCTCCCAGCTCCTGAGTCCATGCTGTGAGAGCCCCAGGAGCTGGGCCACCTGAAGCTGTGGGTGGGAAGGGGGACCAGGACTGAGAGATGTTGCTGGGGGGCCAGAAGGGCCAAAATAAGCAAACCCCACCCACTGCCCAGCTTCTTAAAGTCTGAGCCTGTTGTTTGGAATGCGTGGAAGGGAAAAAGTCCTAAACCTTGTAGCGCTTCCTTCTTTTTATACAAATATTCCCATCTCGTTGCTAGAAAATTTACAACAGCCAATAAAATCAGAAAAAATAAACCTCTTCCAAAAATACCACCGTGTAGAAGTAATATTTCGGTGTACAACCTTCAGATTACTCCATACACAGATACCTTTGAACATTATTCCACCAACATTATTTATTATACACTTATTATGTGCCAGGTACTGGGAACATAGCAGTAAACAAAACAGACAAAACCCTTATGGAGCTTGTGTATCCGGATTGTCTATGCTCTGTGTGCACATGTGTATTTATATGTCCGTAGAGCACTGTATGTTACTCTGGTGTGAACATCAATTACCCTCATTAATATGTCTTGCTATAAATAGGACCCTGTTATACATGTGTGTTTAAGCATTTTTGCCCATTTGTGTCGTGAATATACACACACATTACTGCAAATGGCTCAGACTATTCCCTTGCACAGGTTCACAGGGGTTTTCACCAAATCCTGGCTTGTTTCCCAGAGGAAGCAAGTGAGACTCACTCTGGAAGCCCCAGGTAATATCATTCTCTCTCTCTCTGTCTCTCTCTCTCTCTGTCTCTCTCTGTCTCTCTCTGTCTCTCTCTCATACACACAGAAGACAGAAGTGTATATATTGAAGCCCAGGGACAGCCAGCCAGTGGCTCACAGGCAGGGCAGTCCAGTTGTTCCTGATCTCCACACTTTCCCAGGCCTTTCCAGGACACAGCCTCATTCCCAGCTTTCCAGGCAGGCGCAGGGGCCTGTTCTCCCACTCTCGACTCCCCCTGCAGGTGTCTACTGTTCTTGCAGCTAGGACCGGCCTGGGAGCTCGCAGGAAGGCTGTGGGGCAGCCATACCTTATCAGAGGCTGTTCATGGTAGTTCCTGGAAGGTCCTTTACTCACCACTACCGCCTTGGTGTTTAATGTAGAGATAGGGTCAGTGGCCCCCAAATCAAAGGGGGGGCCTCAAAGCCCCAGTAACCTAGGACTTAGGACTTCAGAAGCCCACCTATCTGGGCACATCACAGGGCATGGCATCCCCGGAAGCTGACACCAGACCCCAGAGACGCCTTGGACAAGTGAAAAGAGAGAGTGAGAATCAAGGAGACAGAGTCCTTCGAGTTAAGGTCAGGGGACAGATGGCATGAGGTCAGGTGCTGCCTCTACTCCTGTCTTGCTGGATGGCCCCAGGCAAGTGACTTGATCTTTCTGTGCCCTTTTTTGCCTTTAATGAGGGGCTAACAACTTCAGTCTGATAGGGAAGTTTGTGTGTTAAGCAAGATGGGACTTGCAAAACAGTCCACCAACTATTAGCTCTTGTCATTGGAATGAACTTGGGGCCCCCATCACCGGCCTCACTAAATGCTGGCTTGCCTGTCCCTGCTGACCTCGAGACGAGAGAGAGACAGAGACAGAGACAGAGACAGACAGAGACAGACAGACAGACAGACAGATCAATCACACCAGGAGACCTGTATGAACATGCCAGGGTGTGTTGCAAGGAGCTTATAAATGAATACGATAACATGAGTGTGAACAAGCAAAGAGATCACACATGATCGTGTAGGACTGTGTATGTGTATAGGAATAAAAGTGTAGGGGCCTGGCGTGGTGGCGCACACCTGTAATCCCAGCACTCAGGAGGCTGATGCGGGAGGATCACTGCAAGTTCTAGACCAGCCTGGGCTACAAAGTGAGCTCAAGGCCAGCCTGAACTGCATAGCGAGGCCCTGTCTCAAAAAGACAAAAAAAAAAAAAATAGAATAAAAGTGTAGGGTCTGTGAATGTATAGTGTGTGGGTGAGTGTGGAATGTAGTTGTGTGTTTGGTAGGGCAGAGGTGAATGCATAACTTCCATGAGTATTGTGGACACTTGTATGTCTCGGCATGTAAGGGTGTGTGAGAGAGGGGATGGGGAGTGTGAGTCAGGTCTGCTGAGTCAGGGCTGTGTGTGCTACCAATGTGTAAAAGTGCAGTGTACGAGGGCTGTGTGCGAATGGCCATGTTCTCCACCCCCAATCCGGGCCCACATATTTTGCTGTAGGAGCTCTGTCTGAGACAACAGTGTCTCAAGCAGAAGGGACAATGCCCCTGAGGCCAGAGCAGACTGCAAAACTTGCAGATTTTCTGAGGAAAAGCTACTAGCTCCACCTCGCCCAGCCTCAAACCTGCTCTGTGGACCGAAACTCGGAAAGGAACCCAGCAGCAGCCGCCCCACCCTACCCCCGCCCCTGCCCAGGTATGTCCCCGGCTGGCAGAACCCACACGCACAGCCCTTCCCGCTCCCCACTTGGCCTACTGGCTCCTCCCTGCTCTCCCCAGGCCTCCTGAGGGTGCCTGAAGCAGCTTCCAGCCACTGACCAAAAATGTCACCCTTCTCCAGACTCTGAGGACACACAGCTACCAGCCCAGACAGGCCTAGCTGGGCAGCAAACAGCACCACCACAGGGCAGCTTGAGAACTCCCAGCCCACCCGCGAGGAAGCAGGCTCCCACCTATCCCATTCCGCATCTCATCAGAGGCCAAGTCGGGGAGGAAGGGTGGGGGTCCAAAATCTCAAGGGGAAAGGATCACTCAGAGACAGGGACAGGCAAGAGGTTAAAAGGGGCCCTTCCTCTCATGACCACTCTTCCAGGAAGCTGTCTTAGTTGTTAATGCTATAATATGTACTAAGATCATCCCTTAATGCACAACTACTACATGCCAGGTGCGTCACACATCATACCTCTCATTAACCCCTTTTATAGATGAAGAAACTGAGACTCAGTCAGGTTAAATAGCTTGTCCATGATCTCACAACCAGTGGTGGGTGGCAGACTGGGAATTTGAGGTCTGTCTGTAAAGCCTTGGCAAGGTCCACGTGAGCGTGTCTGTGTTCCGCAGCTCAGCTCAGCACCTCTGCTCGTCTCCTCTCCCCAGGGCAGTGGGGAGATCCAGAAAGGCAGCAGGGAGGCTCAGGTGAGATGGAGCAAAGACAGAAACCACAGGCTGGGCAGCTGGCAAGGGCTGCTGAGAGCGGAAGCTTATGGCTGAGCCCCTGCCCCTGTCTTCGTCCCCCTGAAACATCACTGCCCCTGTGAGGCCTGGATCTCCTACCTCACAGCCACTGTGGAGCCAGAGGTTTTAGAACCCAAGGAACCCAGATGGTGGGCAGCTTCCTGGAAACCCCAAACTCTGGAATGTGCTGAGACTTCATTTCCAGCAATAGGGAGGCAGCTCAAACCCCTGGGCCTGTGCGGAAGAGAGACTCGGGACTCCCAAGGAGCCAGCCAAGGTATCCAGAGGGGCAGGCACAGAACAGGCAGCTGGCTGGCGCTTGAGGAGAGGAGGCGGGCTAGTGGGGAGGAGAGACACCAGGGCAGGGTAGGTAAAGGAGAGTGTGGGGGATGGGATTAAGGAGCCAGCAGTCCCGGCGCCCCCAGGCCCAGCTAACCGCCAAGGAGAACCAATGTCAAAAACCACAGGTTCTTTCTGTGTTTCTGGGACTCTACTCTAGGAACAGGGGAGTGACAAGTGTCACCTGCACCCCCCAGGCCTCTTAAAGGCCATTTGCAAAAGGATGGCTCAGAAACTGCATCAACCCCTCCTTAGAAGTTCTTTGGCAATCCTGGCTTATGCCCAAGTAAGCAATGACCCCAGGTCCAGGGAGCCCAGGCCGGGGAGGGGGCGGCTGCCCCTCAGAGACTGGAAAACACCAACATGACTTCCGTAGAGGTCCCTCCCACACCCGAGCTGCTGGCTGTGAGTCTTGTGCCAAGCCCGGTATTCCGGGGCCTCCCGTGAGAATCCTGCTCTCCAGAGGGTGCGGGTGAGGGTCCTGTGACATTATCTTCAAACTCACTTGACACCTGATTTGTACGGAGAAAAGGAGACTATGAAACATTTGTCCAGCCCCTTGGGAGCCATATGTAAAATGAAGAGCATCGCCCCTGCCTATGTGATAATTAAGGGAGGTGTCCACCACTTAGCACATGCCTGGCGAATGGGGAGGAGGCAGACAATTCTCTCCTCACTGCAGGGCTGCTGAAGAGGGTGTCTGAGCCCAAACACCAGCTGCTGTCAGCCAGGCTCATGTGCATGTCACTTGCATGTGCTCTGTCTCACCACCAGCACCTGTCACTCTTGTCTCCCGGATAATGCCCTGTCTCTGTCCCTTCCCCATGCCGTTCCTTGGACCCCTGGGGGCTGGAGGGCCACAGAGAAAGAGGAGAACCCTGACTTAAGGGCCCAGAGGTCTGAAGAGGACAGGAGCTCCGCCACCTGTGGGAAGCCTGGCTTAGGGCGACCCCTACAGGGAGATCCTGGAATGAAGGGAGGTGGAGAAGAGCAGGCCGTGGCTCCTCCTGCTTCCAGTCAGCAGCTGCCGCCCTCTGCTCCCACAGCCCCTAGCGTTCCCTGGCACCAAGGAGTCTGGAGACAGTCCCACCAGATCCTGGCACAACCGAGAAACTCACATCTGGTCCCCCATTAGCCAAGACCAAGGGGTCCAGGAGGGGGTGTACTGAGCACCCTTCTGGATGTCAGGGACCTGCTAAACTCCCACCTAGGGCACTGTATGCCCGTCCTGCAGCTCAGCAGCAGGGAGGGTTGTGGTTTCACTTTAGGAGGAATCTGGGGAGCAGAAGGGAGCGTGAAGACCTGGACAGAACCTCATACAGCTACGCTGAAGGTTCCTCCAGCTGGTCCTGGTCCACAAGGATAAGACCAGAGGGAATGGGCTGCTTCCCATGGGACTGAAAGGGTGCGGGGACTCACAGCACTGGAGTTACTGGGAACCCCTGGGAGACATCCCGCTCCTTCCCCCTCCAGAGTCAGTTTCTGCCTGTCTGGTTCAGCCAGGAGGAGAACGGCAGGGGAAATGCAGAGATAGCAACATTTGACTAGGGCAAAAATGTCAAAAATGCTCTGTGCCTGCACTTTGCTGTTGACATACACAAACGCCCCTGCCTCGCCGCTGGGCTCCTCCGCCTGCCGCCCCTGGCTTGGCTCAGGCGTGTGAATGGGGGCACGGGGGGGGGCAGGGCAGAAGGGTGTGTGTGTGAACAGGTGAAGTCATTCTTTCTGGGTGGCTCCTTTTAATTAACACCCTGAAAAACTCCCAGCCAGCAAAATTGAGTCTTGCCAACCAGGAGCCCCACCCTCTGGCTCATCCAGGCCCTGGGGGACAAAGGGGGACAGGAATTCTGAGGGCAGGGACAGAGGGTCCTGGACACTTGAGAAGTCTGAAGACCCTTTTAGCAGACACAGCAGGGACACCGAGGGCCAGCTGGCCCTGAGCAGGTTGGACTGAGTTGTCGCCCAGCGAGGGAGTAGAGGATGGCAAGACATTGGTGACGTCGTCTCCGTTCTTCCAGCTCCCCCAGAGACAGCAGGCCCTGCCAGTGACCAATGTCCAGCCCTAGAAGTTAACTACAGGACATTATATCAAGCCCCACACAAGGCACTTGGGCTTCCCTCTGGCCAGTTCAGCTGTCCCCAATACTCTAAGCAGAATCACCTGGTGCCCCGTGGCCAACCTCAAGAGTCCAGTACCCTGGGCCGGAAGCAACAGAGCCTCGTCCCTCTTCCCTCAAGACCCCCAGCCCCACAGTCCAGAGCCCATCCTTTCCGTTTCTCCATGTCCTCTTCCCCCTCAGAACCCTTCTTCAGGAACTTGCCTGCCAAAGCCCCAGAATCAGCAAGAGCCTTCTCTCTGGAATGTTCCATTCCAGTCTTTGCATGCGCCTTTTGCAAGGGTCTGACACCCTTCTTCCCCATGAGGCTGGGGGATCCAGCAGGCAGGGCTGAGTTCCTCCTTGCTCTTGGCCCCAGCCCCAGTCCCCAGGTTCAGACAGCCCAGAAGTGACACAGACCTTCTCAGCAAGAAAATGGACAGTTGGAGTGAAGGGGACCCTGGGACTCAGTACTTTTCTGAACAAGGAGGCAGAGCCCCAAATTTAATCTCACTGCTGCTGTAAATCACTGTGGCCTCTCTGTCATGGGGCTCTTCACTCCAGAGTGGGCTCTGGAAACGTGGGGCCAGCTCTGATAGCCTCTGGTACCAGGATTCTCTAGTACCTGCAAGAGTTCACTGCGGGAGACACAGGGGCAATGGGAAAATGCCAAGGAGAATACAAGGCTGGTGCGGTCAAGGGTCCACAGGCAAGGGTGCTCGCTCCCAGCGCCAGGAGGAGGGGTTCCTTTTAGCTCTCCCTGGCTTTAGAGAACCAGTTTCAAGCTTCCCCAGCTCTGGGGAGAGGTGAGGATCAGCCAGGAGCACAAGCACAGTACAAGGCGCCAGTGGGGCCTTCCCAGCAGCTGGCAGTGGTCCTCTTCTGGCTGTTCCCAGGGCTGTGTGACCAAATCCCCAGAATCCGAATTCACCACCCCAGAGGAGTGATGGGGACTGGATTCTCCCTGCCAACCCTCCAACCTTCCCTGGAGAGCCAGGCCATCCTGCCCCACATAGGGTACATAGGGGGACCCCACCCTCGGGCTCAGGCTCAAGGTGAGGATGAAGCCTGCTTTCAGACAATAGTAGAGAAAGGATGGGGTGACTGCTCTCAACAGTGGGGAAAGACAGGGGTGTGTTGGGGCATAAAGGCGTCCTGACCTGGGGCTGAGTGGGAGCCCAGGCACAGCAGGCACCGCCCGACGCGCGGCATGCCTCAGACCCCGCCCAGGGGGTGCTGGTTCCCATCACACCCTGGGCCGTAAAACTTGCTTTTATGGTTCCAAGGGTTGCTGCTTTCCTTGGGGGGGTGGGGTACCGTTTGTGTCTGTGTATCTTTGTGCAAATACACCTGTGTTGGTGAGTGCCCGTACATGCATTTCAAGTTCTATGCGTATGTGAAGAGTGTCGTGTCCACCATGTGTTTGGGCGATAGAGCTGCGTGGGTGATAATCACAGCTACTGTTTGGTGAGGTTTCCCTTTGATGCGCCAGACGCTTTTCATGTGATCTCCTCAACCATCCTGTAATGAAGGAATTCTAGCTATCCTGGTTTTTCAGAGCTGGAAACCCGGTTGAGAGATTCAGTAACAGGCCAAAAGCTGGCCTGTACAGCACAAACACAAAGGGTCTGTTAGCTCATATGTAGGAATATGAGAACCAGGTCCTTAAATCTGCACATTTTGTCTGTGTTTATCTGTGTGTCTGTATGGTGCACGCCTGCTCCAGTGAGTGTGTGTGTGTGTGTGTGTGTGTGTGTGTGTGTGTGTGAGACAGACAGACAGACAGACAGACAGAGACAGAGAGGGATTATATACAAGGCGATCAGCAGCAGGCCAGCCAGCAGCCGGGGTCCCCAGAGCTAGGAACAAGAACCATACTGTCCGAAGCAGGTGGAATGGACAGTGCGGCTGACTTGCACACAGAACTTTGGCCAGCAAGACTGGCAGGAAATGCTGCCAGCACGGGCCCTGAGCCAGGCAAAGGAGGCGCGCTATACCCCTGGAGAAGAGGCAGAGGGTCCTGCAGGCACAATCAAGGAAGAGCTTAGAGGGGACGAAAAGGACCCAGAGCAGGGGCGGGGCCACCTTTGCCCCTAATCCTGAGGAATGACAGGGAGAGGCGGAGACCTGGTCCCCTGAGAGCCCCGTGCTAACTGCCACCAGCCCCCTCCGGAGGCAGCGACCACCGGACCTGGAGGGGACCGAGGCGGGGTGTCTGGGGGCGCTGAGCCCTGGGAACCGCAGCAGCAGCAGGCGGGCGGGGCGGGCCAGCGCTAGGTAGTGTGGCAGGCGCCCATTGGCTGGGCTCAGCGCTCCCACGGCCGCGGGGCCAGGGCGGCGCCGGCTGTACCCAGTCCGTGGTGACTCACCCGCCCCACCCCTGCCGCTGGCCGGCAGCCCAGGCTCTTCCCACCCGGCCCCGCCCGCTAAGCCTCCACCGCCTGAGTCAGCAGGGAGCACCTGCCCCCGCCCTGCGTCCAGGGGCCGAGGAGGACAGGCGCTTTCATCCTACCGCCGGGAGAATTTGCCTGGGGATCTGGGTCTGACCATGGCGTGGTGAGGAACTGGGTTAGGTGCCTGGCGTCTGTTATCTTCCCTCTCGGCCATCGCTAAGAGTCCGTCTGGTGGACAAGGGCCGTGTGGAGTGGGCATGCTGTAGTCACTCCACGATCAGCATTTGAAGATCATCTCTGCAGCCCTCCACCGCAGCTCTGTGCCTCTGTCTCGGAAAGGCCGGGACCAGCCTGCCAGGGGCTACCTGAAAGGAAGGGTCCAGCCCCAGTTCTGTCCACTCGCACAACCAGGGCCCCTGAAGGACAGAGACCAAATGCTGCCCTGCGGGTCACTCTGGGTTTTTTGTTTGTTTGTTTTGTTTTGTTTTTTTCTGTCTTTTTGAGACAGGGTCGCTCTGCGCAGTTCAGGCTGGCCTTGAGCTCACTCTGTATCCCAGGCTGGTCTTGAACTCACAAGGATCCTCCTGCCTCACCCTCCAGAGTGCTGGGATTACAGACGGGCACCACCACGCTCGGCCTCCTATGGGTCACTCTGAAGGCATTGCCTCCAGCCCCTCAACCATCCTTGCAAGATCTTAAAGTGACCTCAAAGCAAGACCTCACAGGGATCCTCTAGAAAGAAAAAACTAGGCACCACGCCCTCCACCGGGAGGTCTGTACTACTCAGGGCACCTCCAAAAATCCACACCGTCCCCACTGTACAGGGGTGAAACTGAGGCACAGGGGGTGGGCTGTCCAACCCTATGCTGGGACAGCATGTGAAAGAGCGGGTTTGAACCTAAGACTGAGTCTAAAATCTGTGCTCAGCCAGACATGGAGGTGCACCCGCGGTCCTGGGGGTATTCAGGAGGCCAAGGCAGGAGGATCATAGGTTCAACACCGGGGTGGACAACTTAGAGACTTACTGACATAAATCACACACACATACTGAGATGCTCTCTCACACCAAAAGATAAAAAGCAGTGCGGGTGTACTGCAGTGTGGAGGCCCTGGGTTCGTTTTCCGTACAGAAGCAGGAGAAGAAAAAGTGTGCTCTTGTCCCTGTGCCCTGAACTCCTGGCTAGTGATGGCCTCCCACTGCCTGCATTATGCTAAACCAAATGCGGGGCCGCCAAACCCGCAGGAAGGACCCCTTCTCAGCTTCCCAGGGTGCCCAGTCCCAAGGGAGGATCCCTGACAGCAGTGAGAGGGAGGGGTGGGGAGCAGGAAGAGGCCAAGTGTCAGCACATGCGGGCTGTGGAAGACCCGACAGGGTGTGCCAGGTCACCAGCAGGGAGAGCACCGAGGAGTGACCTTGTCAGCTCAGCCCACACACCTCGTAGAATACTCCCGCACAGACACGCATAGTGACCACTGGATACACTCACTGCACACTCGGTGTGGGGCGTGCACAGGTTCACAGCACACATGCTCTTGGACACAAGTGTGTGTTTTGTGTGACACACAACAGAGATATAGAGGAGTCAGGAGAGTTGTTACACGTAGGCACACAATGGTTGTCATACGCACGGTCAGAACCACTCAAAGCAGGGTGGCAGGGGAGTGAGGAGAAGGTAGGAAGGTGCAAAAACAAATCTGGCCAGACCCCCTCAAGCTCTAGCCCAAAAACCCAGCACCCGCCCACTCTCCAACCTACTCGCTGCCACCATTCACCTCTCGGCCCCTGGCCTGGCCCACTCATGCACGCGCACACACGCACACAGGCCTTCCAAAAATATATGAGCACTAACTCCCAAAATGTCTTCCCCAAACACGTTGTACAAAAGCTTTTCCAACAAGTGCCCCCACAGGACAGTCACTGGGGCACCCAGGCTTCCCACCAAGGGACAACCATGAACGCCGCTCACACTCCCGAGGTGGAGCACACACACAGCCGCCAGGCCTTCACAGTGGGAGTCCACATGCACGCCCACATCAGACACACACACGGTAACACAGCTTAAGGCTCTCAGACCCCAAGTGTGACACACCTTGCTGCACCACAAAAGGGATACCCACAACACATACCACGGCCCCTCCACCTTCCACCCTGGCACAAACAAGGCCTGGGCTTGCCCCATCGGCTCATCCCCACCCTGCCAGGGACAGGCCCTGCCCTGCCTGCCCCAGCCTGCCAGGGTGGGGCCCCGCCTGCTTCTAGCGCCAGCTGCCAGCTCAGCACAGGGCAGGCCGCCCGCTGCTCCAGCACGTCGCCTGCCCCACCCCCTCCTCCCAGCGCTGCCACCTCAGCACGTGGGCCCCACCTCGCCCATTCCTCTGCAGGCCCGTGGTGGGCAGCGTACCTGACCTCAGAACCAGCGGCTGGGAGGAGGCCCACCACCCAGGCTTTGGGAAGGGGCGGCTCAGCTTAGAGCTGCACCCCACCCTGGGTCCCTCTCACTAAACACTGCTGAGGCCCTGCAGGCACGGGTAGCTTCTTGGTGGTGGGGAGAAAACACATCTGGAGCTACAACTCAGTCAAACACGGGGCTCCACCTCCGGTGTCCCCACACAGTCGTCTGTCCTTGCACACAGGCCCCCATGCACGTGTACCGCACCGCAGCGAACACACAGCCAGTACTCCCCCATGGTCCTCACACAGCTCTGCACACCCCTGCTCCAAAATACATTCCTAGCTGTCACACACAGCGTCCCGGGCCCACCCATACACTGGGTCTCGCTCATGGTCTCTGTAAAATATGCACAGGCGGGCATGCTGCCCCTGTGCCGGCCAGTCTCCCAGATCTACACAGTCATGAAGTGTTGTCACTGTCTCCAGTGTAACCGTGCCAGCTCTGCCCAGGGAGTCGGTGCACCTCACCCCCTTCCTCTTGCAGGCGGGACATTGGAGTAGGCTCTATTTCCCCCTGCTCTGTCCCTGTCCTGGAGCCAGGATGAACCTGAGAGACTGAGCAGTGTCACCCCAGAAGCCATACCTGCACACAGACCAGCCCCCCGCATGGAGAAGAGCAGAGATAGGCTAGGGGCTGGTGTGAGCACACAGCACAGGGACCCTAGGCTCTGTGTGGACCAAGGAAAGGAGCAGGCCCAGGGCCTCTGCCCCAGGAGGGATCTCGCAAGGGCCTGGCAGAACCAGGTGCTATAGGAGGCGAGGCAGTGACAAAACAGTAGAAGAGGCATCTAGAATAGGGCCTGGAATCAGAATGAGAAAAAGCTCTGGAGCAATATGGGGGGGAGGAAGGCCTTGGAGGGGCCAGACAGAAATATGAGGGCCCTGACGCCCTCCTCCATCCCCCTGCCTCGGGATAGGGGCTCAAACTCCATGTAATTCTAATCCTCCTGCTTCGGCCTCCCAAATGCTGGGATTACAGGCCTGTGCCAGCACGCCCAGCTTCTCTCCTCCATTTTATGGCCTCAGGGTCAGGAAGCAGGTGTTTAGAAGGGCCTGTGCAGGGCTCCTGGGTCTGCCCCTGCTCTCATTCAGGATCTGGGGCCTGGTGGCATGATGTGTTCTCTTTGTGAAATTCATAAGGCTGCATGCTTCCAAAGTAAGCACTGCCTGTCTCCCCGCCCGTCACACACCATTGAGCAGCTGTTTCAACTCAGCCCGGACCGTGTGGAGAGCTCTGCCTTTTCCGGGTGGAGGCTAGGGAGCCTACCTGCGCCTGTCCACACCTGCCTATGTCTGTGTACACACAGCCTCCCACGTGAGTTATTGCTTTTCTCCGGTGCCCAGGGCCCTCCCTATGCGCACCTCCTGCACACACACATGTGCACGTGCAAACACCCACCCTGTGATGGTGAGGCTGCCCTGCAGAGGCCGGGGAGGGAATTCAGCCTGGCCTTCCTTCTAAACAGTTGTGCTAGGCACAGGGCATGCAGAAGGCTTCCTGGGCACACTTGGCCCTGCCAAGCTCACTGTCAGTGAGAAAAATTTGCCAAGCAGTGGAAATGCAGGGCGGAGATGCAGTCAGGGAAGGACCCACAGAGAAGGCCAGCACTTCCTTAGGAAGAATAAATACCACCAGCTATGGTGGTGCAGACCGGTAATCCCAGCATTCTAGGAGGCTGAGGCAGAAGAATTGAACCCAGCCTGGGCAATTTAGCAACTTAGACCCTACCTCAAAATATAAACATAGAAAATGGGCTGGGTGTGTATCTCAATGTCAAAGCCCTGGGTTCAATCCCCAGTACCACCAGGAAAAAAAAAAAAGGAATGTCCACCAAGTGGTTGGACCAGACATTTGAGGTGCATATGGAGGCCAGGTGCCATGGCGCATGCCTGTAATCCCAGCGCTCAGGAGGCTGAGGCAGAAGGATCCTTGCAAGTTCGAGGCCAGCCTGGAGTACAAAGTGAGCTCAAGGCCAGCCTGAACTACATAGTGAGACCCTGCCTCAAAAAAGACAAAAAAAAAATTCTGTAATGCATGTGGAGCAGGGGACACAAAAGTGGAGGTACATGGCTTCCTCAAAGAAGCTGCCTGAAGCTCAGCTGCTAGAGCAGAGGATGGGAAAGGGGGCAGTGGCAGGGGTGTCTTTGGCCAGGTAAGACAAGGCTCAGATGGCGGTTTCCTTGAATGTCTCCTAGAAGAGATTTGGGCAGGGCTGTGACATGAACGGAATCAATCAGGGGTGCTGAGGGTAAGATTGCACTAGACCGGCGGTGAGGATCTAGAATTTGTTGCCCTGGCCCTGCCCTACGCTTCCTGAGGTTCCGCTCTTAGCCCCCAAGACAGCAGCGTCCTGCTGGGATGGGTGTGCTCCCTCTGAGGCCTGCCTGCCTCTGCCTCAGCTTCACCTGCCAGCACCGTACAGGCAGGAACCTGCCGCCCTGGCCTCAGATGGCTCCACCGATGGGGTGAGAGCTGCCCCCTGCTGGAGAGCGGGAGCAGGCAGGCCAGCGCAGGCAGCATGGCGCTCTCTAGCACTCTCGAGGGAAGCCACGGCTGCCTTTGTCCTGTTACTTAAACCTCAGGGCACAGTGGAGCAGAGGGTGCACAACTGCAGAAACAAGACTGCCCTCAGCTCCCTGACTCAGCAACCCTGAAACAGCGCCAAGAGTGCAGGGCATAGATGGGTGGGGCTTAAATTCACACCAAGCTCCGCTCACCGAGCCATGCCCTGGCTTAGGGCTTCGCCTAGGCAGATGGAGAACTTCCTTTGATAAGCACAGAGCCACCGTGTGGGTTAGTGGCGACCTGCAATCCAGGGGCCTCGCAGGTCTGGCTTCTGGAGTAGGGAGGCAGCCCTGCAGCGGGGCAAGCTCTGTTCCTGGAGCCTACAGAGCAGTTTCCTGCCTGCGCCTCTGCTGACCCCTGGTGGGCACCTGATGAATCGCCGGCTTGCTCAAATCCAGTGGTTTCCTTGGGCTCGGCCCGGGATTGGTCCCCGTTCTTCAGGAGTTCGGAAGCACTGAGCAGCGGGCTGCAAGGAAAGATGCAAACCAGAGTGTCCATGCGGTGAAGCTTTTCTGTGTCGTTTGAGTCCCCCACAGCACTGCCTCCCAAAGCTAGCCTGTACTCTACGTCTAGCAATGCAGGCAGGAACGGCGTTGGTCCCTCTGCCTGTTCTTTCCACCCCATCTCTGCAGGCTACAGCTCTCTTGCCATGGGACCAAGACAAGCCTGTCTCTGTGACTTCTGTCTCCCTCCTAGGGACCAGAGCCCCAGTTCCCCATGCCTTGTGTGATCTTGGCCAGGACAATTTTTCTAAACGTTTGGATTCACTGTAACATGTAAAAATCAGATTTCATGTAAAAATCCAGATTCTGATATCTGTTACAAAATTTAAAATTCTGGCCATTCTAGAACCACATCCCCAGGTAGCTGTGTTGGCAGGAGTTGAGGAAGACGCTGCCTCAGGCCTGACCCAGTGTCTGTCCCTGAGAGCCGGGCAAACTGTCTGGGAGCCAAGAGAGCAGTTTCCTCCCCGCTCCTCTTCTGCCCCCTAGTGGAAACATGATGAACAGCCCAAGGAAGGAAAAGCACACGCTCCTCTTCCTAGCCCGCTCTTTGTGGTGAGAGGCCTCAGGTACAAGCCAGTAGAAAAGGCCTCTACCTCAACAATCTCCCGAGTGAACAGACATACAGGTCGTGAATACGAGGCACATATGGACTCGCTAGTAACCACACTTAAAAAAAACAGGTGAGATTCAGCTCATATTTTATTTCGCCTCATGTATCCCCAATAGTATTTCAGCATGTAATCAACATAAAAATTATTACTAACATTTTTTTACTTTCTTTTCCCTTGTTCTAAGTCTCCAAGATCTGGTGTGTGATTTAGCGCTTTCAGCCCTTCACAGTGCAGACTGGCAGTACTTGGGCACACCGGCAATCCCAGCACTCAGGAGGCTGAGGCAGAAGGATTGCTGTTTCAGGCCAGCCTGGGCTACAAAGTGAGTTCAAGGCTAGACTGCATTGCATAGTGAGACCCTGTCTCTAAAGGATAAAATAATAATAATAATAATAATAATTAATAATAATGCACTTGGTAGCCTCTCATGACTCAAGGCTACCTTACTGGACAGGGAAGCTCTAGAAGCCCCAGTCCCCACCTCAGGATTCATTGTACACAAGAGGAAGCTGGGGCACAGGTGGAGCAGCTCCTGGCCGGAGGAAGGGACTTGGGAAGACAGGGCCCTCAGGGAGAGTGCAATCCTCAGGCCCCCTGGGTTTCTTCTGGGGCAGAGAGCCACCTCCAGAGAATATCAGAGCAGGGCTCACTCCAGGGCACCTCCAGCCAGGCTGTGAGAGTGACGCCACAGTGACCATCCTGACAGTAAAGCCAAGTATCAGATGGCATTTCTGTCGTGCATGGCCCATCTTATAGAGAGAGAAAAGCAGGAGCTAAGCTATCCCTGCACCTCCATCTTACCGTTTAGTGGGAGAATGAAGGGCCTGCACCCTTCAAAATAGTAGAACAAACAGTAATTCCTTGTGAACTCAGTGAATATTCCAAAGTTGTGCAAACAGTCTGTCCACGTTTTCCTAGCCCGGACCCACTCTACTCTTGCGTTAGCTGCCCTGCAGCATTCGAACTTTTGACACCTTAAACAAACAAACAAACGCTAAAGTCATACATGCGCGTGTTTTTATTATGCCAAGGAAATGTCGCGTCAGGAGCCCTCTGCGGGACACTCCCCTCGATGTCCTCCAGGGGGCGCCTGACGCCTGGGTAAAGAGACGACGGTCGCAAAGGTTACCAGGAAGTCCTGCCTTTCTAGCTAGGACCTGCTGCCGACCCAGTAAGAAAGGTCACACTTCAAGCCCTCTTCTCTAGTCCCACAAGTTTCCCCTAGGGGAGCAGTGTGGGGAAGGAAGCCTGCCAAACTCTCAGCTGTAGCCGCTCAAGGCCTTTGCTCGGATCCACGACCCGCCTCAGATGCCTGGGGGACCTGAGCAGCTCCCTCTGCAGAGGTCCGTGAGCGGCTCCGCGGAACTCTGGCCCCGGCAGGGCAGTAGCGAGCAATGCCTGAGCGCGGCGGGGAGTGGGGAACAGGCCTGCCCGGGCCTCCCTGCCTTCTTCCCTCCCAGGGCCCTTTGCAACAACGGTGCCCTGGGAAGCGGCTGTGATGCTGTGAGTGGGTGCAGCGCAGAAGGGTGGTGGGAGAGCGGGAGTTTCCAGGGAAGGGGCCCCCAGGGAAAGACATGCAAAAGAGCTTGCCGAGCTTGTTTTATTTTTCCTACCTTTAATAAATGTAAAAGATAAAATAACTGAAACTTTGCCACTGTTAAAATAAAAAGAGCTGGGATGTAGCTCAGTGGTAGAGCACAGCACTTGCCTAGCATGCGGGAGCCCCTGGGTTCAATCTCTAGTACTGCAAAAAATCAGAAAGTCCAACCTTTCTTTGTTCAAGAAAAGAGCACCATGGGTGTAGTGACACACCCCTGTGATCCCAGCACTCGGGAGGCTGAGGCAGAAGGATCGTTGCAAGTTGGAGACCAGCCTGAGCCACAGAGTGAGCTCAAGGCCAGCCTGAGCTGCATAAAGAGACCCTGTCTCAAAAAGACAAAAAAAAAAGAGGACCAAATGCAGAGAAGGGAGGAATTTCCCCAAAGCCCAAGAGCAAGCCAAGGATTTGGGAGTCTGTTTGCTGGCCCTGTCAGCTCCTCTGCTCAGCGGCCAGGCACCTCAGTAGGCACCCTCTCCGAAAGGTCAAGGTACTCATTGTATGAGGGTTCACTTTAGCTGAAGCAACAGAAAACGGTGGCTTAGTTCAAACAGAAGTTTCCCAGGAGATATCGGTCCCAAACCAGCATGTACCCCCCGGTGGCAGGGACCCAGGTCCCAGTTCTCTATGTTCTACTAAAAGTGGCTTCCATACCCAGGCTTCCTCAGGATCCAGGGTAGCAGTCGAACCACAGCCACTGGGTACGTATGAGCAAGGACGCTTGCTAGGAGTTACTACTTTTGCTTTTATCTGTCTCTTTGATAATGACCACTTGTGATTCCAAAGGAAAGCAGGAAGCGGGGTGTGGTGGCGCACGCCTGTAATCCCAGCACTGGGGAGGCTGAGGCAGGAGGATCGCTGCAAGTTCGAGGCCAGCCTGGGCTACAAAGTGAGCTCAAGGAGAGCCTGAACTGCACAGCGAGACTGTCTCAAAAAGAAAGAAAGAAAGAAGCCTATTCCAGGTGACCAGGTGACCATGGGCCCAACTATACCATAACGTTCTAACCACTGAGGCTAACTGGCACTGGGGGACTACAAGCCTTCAGTGCTAAATCACCAGCATCTGATACACACTACTGCTCACCACATCGTACCCAGAGACACCTTCCATGCTGTGGCTAAGAAGGTCTGGTTCACCCCAGATGCCCCCAAAATGTGCGCTGAATGAATGAACAGGTGCTGCCGACTTCTCTGGAATCTATGCTGTTTTTCCAGGTCCTCTGGAAAGACTTTGGCCCTGACTTAGGTGTCTTTCTGTGCCCTTGCGCCACCCTCCTCCCCACCCCACCCCCAGGCACCAGGCACATACGCGGGCACCAAGCCCACCGAGCTCACCCAAACCCTGCTCCTTCCCCTCCTCCTCAAGCACCCTTCCTTCCTGCTTTTTTTGAGGCGGGAATCAAGTGTAGTCATGTGCCAAAGAAGGCCTGCCTGGGGCTGCCGCAGGTCCCCCAGGGGCCTGATGGCTCTAAGGCCACTTCACAGGGAGGTGCAGATGCTTCTTGGCTTATTATGGGGATATAGCCTGATCAACTTATCATAACTGAAAATATCCTTAAGTCCAGAATCCATTTCAGAGCTGAGTGATGGTGGGAGACTAATCCCACCACAATGGGAGGCTGAGGCAGGAAGATTGCAAGTTTAAGTCCAACCTGGGGAATTTATAAAGACTGTCTGAAAACAGAAACAAAAAATAAAGAGCCAACGTAGGTCAGTGTAAAGGCCCTGGGTTCGATCCCAAGTACAGAGAGAGAGAGAGAAACAAGCCAGGTGTGGTGGAGTGCACCTGTAATCCCAACACTTGGGAGGCTGAGGCAGGAGGATTACCATGAGTTTGAGGCCAGCACTAGTGAGACCCTATCTCAAAAAGAAAGAAAGATTGATCGATTGATTAATTAATACTGAACATCTTAGTTTAGCAGCACAGCATAGGGGTTGAGTATCACATGGCTGCAGCTCACGGCCACTTCCTCGCACTATGTGTATACTTTCCACTGAATGTGTATTGGTTTGCATCTGTTTCCCCACCCGGGTACTGGGGATTAAATCCAGGGCTACTCTCCCACTGACCCATATCCCCAGAGGATCTGTATCCTCTGTTTATTTTTTCTTTAAGACAGGCTCTCACTAATTTGCCCAGAAAGGACTTGAACTCTTCATCCTCCTGCCTCAGCCTCCTTCTGCTGGGATAACAGGCGTGCTCTACCATGTCCAGGTCAATTTGCATCTTGAATCAGAAAAACTGCATGTTGATCCAGAGTGGGATCCTCAGGTACTTTATAGATCAGGACTTTCTAGACTAGGCTTGAGCAAATTAATGTATCCTCCCCAAGAGAATAAGTTTAAAAGGATTAAAATGAGAAAAATAGATGAACGACCATCACAGGGAGATGCTACATCTTCTCTTTAATAATTTTTGTTGTCCCCTTTTTGTGTGCCTGGATCTGTGCTAGGTGCTGAAGCACAAAGGAAGAACTAGGCCGACCCGGTGGAACCCCATCCCCTTGATGTCTATGGGGTAGGCTGACATTAAGGAAATGCCAGCGCCAGGCATGGTAGTGCACACCTGTAATCTTAGCACTCAGGAGGCTGAGGCAGGAGGATCACTGTGAGTTTGAGCCCAGCCCGGGCTACATAGTGAGTTCAGGGCTAGGCTCAACTACATAGGGAGATTCTGTCTCAAAAGCAAAAGGAAATACCACTGCAGATGACTGTCACTATAATGAGAAAGCCCAGGGCACCACCTTGAGCATTGTGACAGAAACATCACTGTCATACTGTGGCATCCCCAAGACCTTCCTGGCACTGAACTTCTGCAAATGGCTGGTGGCTGGAAAGTGCATGCAGGGCGGGCCCAGGATGAGCAGAAGGGAGATGCCAGGAGCTTGGTGCTGGCAGCACTAGGTCAGAGGTACAGACCACATGGCAGGAGAAGGCTGAGGCAGGTGAGGCCAGGGTGAACCTCGCTGAGGGCCAGAGGCTGAGTCAGGACTTGGAACTCTATCCTGGGCATCAACAGCAAAGGGTTTCTAACTGACTCAGATTTGTGTTTTTCCAAGTCAATGGCTACCACTTCCATCAACCAAATATTCACACATTAGTTTCACAAAAACAAGGTCAAATATCCCACTAGTTTTGTTTACATTTGCCCTCTTTTTTAATGTTAAAAAAGAAATGAAATATTAATATTTAATATTAATATTAAATTCATTTAATATTGCAAGTTTAAGTTCAACCTGGGGAGTTTATAAAGACTGTCTGAAAACCGAAACAAAAAATAAAGAACCAATGTAGGTCAGTGTATGCCCCATAAATATTAAATATTAATATTTTTAGTGAAATATTGAAAATAAAGGCAGCTTTCTGCTTATATACATTAGCTATGTTACATATTTTATGTGCTTCCCAAGACAATTTCTCTTCACTCAGTGTGGCACAAGCAAGCCAAATATTGGACACCCATGCTTTAAACCATCTAGCAAGTTGGGTGTGGTGGTGCACTCCTGCAGTCCCAGAACACAAGAGGCTGAGGCAGGAGGAATACAGAGAATTTGAGGCCAGCCTGGGCTACATAGTGAGGCCCTGCCTCAAAAACCAAACAAAAAAATTCTGGTTTACTTTTTTTTTTTTTTTTTGGTCTTTTTGAGACAGGGTCGCTCTGCGCAGTTCAGGCTGGCCTTGAGCTCACTCTGTATCCCAGGCTGGTCTTGAACTCACAAGGATCCTCCTGCCTCACCCTCCAGAGTGCTGGGATTACAGACGGGCACCACCATACCTGGCAGATTGGTTTACTTGTAATGTCTAGCACAATATAAAAGTTATGTTAATAGTGTTAGGCTCTATGTTTTAAGAAAAAAATATGTTCAATATGGAACAATTCTTTTCTGTAATATTTCTGCTCAAATTCACAGATGCAGAAGCCACAAATATTCAAGACCAATTATATTTAAGAAATGGACCAGGCATGGTGCCACATGCCTGTAATCCCAGTGCTCTGCAAAGTTGAGGCAGGAGGATCACAAATTCAAGCCCAGCTTGGGCAGTTTAGTAATGTAGTGAGACCCAGCCTCAAAGTAAAAATTAGAAAGTGGTGAGGATGTAATTCAGTGAGACGCCCCTGGGTTCAATGCCCAGTACCACAAAAAAGAGAGGGAGAGAGGGAGGAGAGGGAGAGAGAGAAAAAAGGAGGGAGGGAGAGGGAAAGGAGGAAGAGATGGAAGGAGGGAGGAAGGAAAGAAGCAGCTTTCCTGCTGCCCAGTAGCTGGATCTCTCATTTAAATCCCTAAGATAATCGAGATGACCACTGAATGCTGGGTGACCTTGGTCCCTGGAGGGTGCACAAGAATCTGGCAGAACATGAACAAGGGAAAAAGAAAAGAAATTCTCCCCAGGGCCCACCCAGCCTTTCCCTCCTGCAACCAGGATGAGGAAATGCCCAGGGGACTCTGGCAGCCAGAGGGTGGAGTCAGATAAGACACCAAGTGGGGTCCCAGGGAGTCAGAGGCAGGGACTGCGCTGACTCTAACACCACCCTCCTGACGCCTGGGATCCACTAAGGACTGGCTCCCACCCATGGAGGGCAGGCGGTTGGTAGTGTTTTATGGAGCTCTTGTTTCATATATATATTTGTAGGTTATGCTAACAATGAATTTACCGTGGGCCATTGCCAAAATAGTTAAGAGCCACTGCTCCAGGTATTGGTGCTTTTATCACTTCTGGGTGAAGTCCTTTGTTGTGACAGTGTGCAGAGCCCTGGACTGGGTGGGGAGGGAGCACACCCGGCCTGTGTGCCAACCCAGCTTCATGGAGGGGGCTAATGAGGGAGGGGGCAGGACAGCCCTGGAGCAGGAACCAGGAGCAGGGCTGGGCCTGAGCTCTGTGGGCCTGCTCTTTCCCAGTTATTGCGCGCTCTGTACGGAGGTGCAGGAGTACCGAGGAGCACTCCTCCACCCCGGCGTCCAAACCCCTCCAGCTCTAAATTGTGGAGATTGCTTCCAGAGATATGTAACCCCCTTCGCATTTCACAGAACCCACACACACCCATCTGCACATAGTCCACACTGCATATGCAAACACAGGGTGAGCACACGCCCTGCCTATCACACACAGGTTAGAGAAGGGTGGGAAAGGGTGGGGAGACGTAATCAGGGTGGAAAGGACTGTGAGTGGGCCAGGGAAGCATGTGTGCATCGGGCACTAAGCCCCACACAGTGCTATTTGGCTTCTAGAAATCTTCAGCATAGCACACTCAGCTATTGAGAAAGGGCCTCTGGACTTCCAAAAGGATGAGAAAACAACTCCTCAGCTGCCAAGGGACAAAGGTGGTAAATAGACATCTCTGGCCGCAAGAGGCCCTGTGCCCCGCCAACAAGGCGTACAGCCTGGAGAACTGGACAGTCCTGGCTCCTGTCCCAGATCAGCCACCTTCTGGGCAAACCAGGGACTTGGCCTCTCGGAGCCAGGCTCTCCTCATCTGCAAGCAGTCCCGATGCTGAGGTCTGCAGGGAAGTGAACTAAACTCTTCCTGATAAGGTCGTCCAAGACCTTCTCTGCCCACTCATGCAGTTAATCCACAGCTCAAATGACATGGGTATCGAGGGCACGCTGTAAACCCTGAGGTGTCCTGCACAGGAGACAGACCCTTACACAGGTATAGACGGCCACAACCAGGGCACCAGCTGCTTCCCAGAGGAATCCCTTTGGCAACCGCCTAGAGGCCAGACTTCCTGCCCTGGGACCCCTGCTTCCTGGGCCTTTCTCAGTTTCTAAATCTAGGAAGAAGCCTCCTGCCTACTTCCCTCCTACCCCTGGGGACAGGAAGTGCACATTCACGAATTCAGGTGACAAAACCAGGCTTTATTTTGGAAAAGACAATTGAATTGGTTTTTGTGGTGAGGGCATGGGCAAGAAGGGGTTCCCCGGGCAGTTGATCCCCCCAAGGGCGGGCTGAGGGCTAGGGCTGAGCCGCAGGTGGGTCTCTTGTTCCCAGTGCTCCCATGTGCAGCTGTCTCCCCCACAGGCTCTGGGGCAGCCGCGGAGGGGTGTGGGCTGGGAGAGGCTGCTGGGGCCCGTTCACTTGGGCAGAACATCAGAGGTCTCAGACACCAGCTTCCCATCACGGGTCTCGATCTTCTTCACAACCACGGCAGACTTGGTGCGGGTGAAGCCAGGGCTTTGGAGGCTTGCAAAGCCAGGGCTTGTGAGGCCGCCATAGGGTGAGCTCACCACTCCTGGTCAGGGACAGAGGCAGCCAGGTGAGTACTTGAGCCATCCCCACTTCCTGCTCCAGGTCCTCTCAGCCTCAGGGACAGAGTCTGGCCCAGGTCTGCCTGACCAGTGACTACATACACTGCTATACATCCCTGGCCCCAGCACGGGAACTGGGCCTCAGCTCCCCCAGCGGTACCACAGGGAAATGTTCAAGAGTTGTATTAAAAGTAAATAAAATAAAGTAGGTAAAGAACAGTGCCAGGCACACAGCTATTTATCTGGGGGTTTCCTGTGCATAACTGTATTATCTGGGTCCTCGGTATGGCCCATCACTCTGGGATTCTCCTGTTCCTTCTCTCTGTCCTTAGCCGCACAGAGCACAGCCTCTCCTAGACCCCTGCCCACCCCCCAGGGCCCGGGAACCAACCTGCATAGCCACTGGTGGTCTTCGTGTGGATGCTCAAGTTCTGCATCCCAGCCTCCAGCCTACACCCAGACACATGGATTAGTGAGGACTCTTGTCCCAGAGAAACACAACCCAAGTCCCAAGGGGGCTCCAAGCAGAACTCACTGCTCCCTACCCCAAATCTCAGGGATGCGTCCCAGGTCCAGGGACAGAACCCCACACTGACCTGTTCTCCTCGCCCTCCAACAGCTTGCGGTAGGTGGCAATCTCGATGTCCAGGGCCAGCTTGACGTTCATGAGCTCCTGGTACTCACGCAGCTGGCGGGCCATGTCCTGCTTGGCCTTCTGCAGGGCAGCCTCCAGCTGGGCCAGCTTGGCGTTGGCATCCTTGATGGCCATCTCCCCACGCTGCTCAGCATCCGCAATGGCAGCCTCCAGGGATGCTCTCTGCATGGAACAGGAACAGGTAAGCAGGCAGGATCTGGGGTACCTAACCCCTTGTTCCTCTTTTAGGGTCCCCCTCGTCCCTGACCTGGACCGATTCCACCCTGCTCAAGGAAAATGCTGCCAGTAAGACTGAGGAAGCGGAATAAGGACATGTCCCCCAATTTGAGCTGGACAAACTCTCTGGGTTCTAGACTTTTCTATAAAGCAGAAAAATCCAGCCTTGCCCTCATATCTAAGACATATTAAATAACGCAGTCTTGAGGGATGTATCCTGGACCCCAACCTCCCTGTCCAGCCCTCTCTCATCCCTGTCCTGACCCCAGAAACAAGTGCTGCGTCCCTCACCTTCCCAGGAGCATCTGAGAAAGCTGGACTGAAGCTCCAGCTCCAGCTCACTGGCCCTGGTCCTAGACCCCTCCCTCCTTCCTGCATGCTGTCCTCCTATACAGAGGTTAGGATACTGTCAGGTCCCAGAGCAGCTGGTACCTGGCCTTTGAGGGCCTCAATCTCCGCCTGGAGGCGGCTGACACTTCGGTTCATCTCAGAGATCTCGGACTTCGTGCGCCGG
Source organism: Dinomys branickii (assembly GCA_004027595.1). Lineage (NCBI taxonomy): Eukaryota > Metazoa > Chordata > Mammalia > Rodentia > Dinomyidae > Dinomys > Dinomys branickii. The sequence continues at coordinate 79,551 of PVLD010008523.1, forward strand.
AGGTCATCCCCGTGCTTCCCAGCCAGGGTCTGCAGCTCTTCATACTGCAGGCACAAAACAAGAAATGAGGCTCTGGAGGGGACTCCTGGACCGCAGATGCCCACCAGGAGAGAGCATCCTCCTGGCCAGGTCACCAGAGCCAGGGTCATCTCACGCCCAAGTCCTACATTCGCACACCACTGAAAGTCCCTGTGTGGCCACAGGCACAGGCACCCGCCCTGCAGGCCCAGCTCACAGCAAGCAGAATGGAGTTTGAAATCCTGCACCCTCCCCATTATCACGAGGGTGCAGAAAAGGGGCCCAGCCTCGTGACCCTGCTCTTCACCTTGATCTGGTACATGCTCTCGGCCTCAGCCCGGCTGCGGTTGGCGATCTCCTCATACTGGGCCTTGACCTCAGCGATGATACCGTCCAGGTCCAGGGAGCGGCTGTTGTCCATGGACAGCACCACGGAAGTGTCTGAGATCTGAGACTGCAGCTCACGGATCTCCTGGAGGGGTAGAGGTGTGGGTGTGAGGCTCCGTCCCTACATAGGCAGCCTTCCTTGCACAACAGCTTCCTTTAGGGGAGGGCAGGGGAGAGGGTAGGTAAAGTTCCTGCGAAGGAAGATGGGCCAAAGCCCTGGACCATGGAAGGAGTGACGAAAGCTAACCTGGCTCTGGGTAAGTAACACCCCCTCCCCAGTCACCAATACTAAGCCCACAGAGGCCTCTATACAGCCTGACGATCAGGAACAAGGGTTTGGGGACAGTGGCCCTGAGTTGCAGTTACGTGAGCACACTCTGTATGACAACTTTGGACAGGTGACTTCACTTCTCTGAGCCCATTTCCTCATCTGTGAAATGGGATAACAAAGCCTGCTGCATGCAGGGGGACAGAGCCCCTCAGACAATATTAAGGAGGCCAATATTCGTAGCCATGGTTACCAAGTAGTGGGCCCTTGCCTGTCAGCACTGGGGATTGGGCGGAGCCTGTGGCTGGGTGGGAGGCGGAGGCTCTGACATCGGGGACCCTCCCACTCCAGCCCCCACTAACATACCTCTTCATACAGCTGCCTAAGGAAGTTGATCTCATCAGTCAGCCCTTCCAGGCGAGACTCGAGCTCCACCTTGTTCATGTAAGCTTCGTCCACATCCTGGGGGAGGACAGGTGAGGGGCCTGAGCTGGGAGCCACACTCACCCCAACCCAGAGTCCCCCCCAGCATTCACTCAGTAGCCTGGACTGGAGGGAGCCGCCCAACACCACACTTCAGAGCTGAGGCTACAGCTTAGCCTCTGTCCATCCATTGACATCCTCAGCCCACCGCAATCTCTCCCTGCAGCACCCCCTCCTCCTGCTTCACCTTCTTTCTGTCTGCTTTTTTTTTTTCCTTCAGTGCTAGAGTTGGAATCTAGGGCCTCAGCATCCCAGGCGAGCCCGCTACCCCTGAGCTGCATCCCCATGATGCAGAAACTGACACCAAGGTTCTTTCCAACCACACCGACTCCTTCTCTGTCTAGCTTTCTATACTGCGCATCTATAAGACATCAAATGTTGAAATAAATGAATTTGTCCCATTACTTAGAAACCCTGAGGGGCAGAATCTAGAAAAGTCCTAGTCCACATGTCCAAGGCACAGCCTCCAGTTTCTGGACAGGGTCAGGAGGACACCCTCACCTTCTTGATGAGGACAAATTCATTCTCCATCTCTGTACGTTTATTAATCTCATCTTCGTACCTAGTGAAGAAAGATTTGCAATCAAAGGGTGAAGGTAAGGTGAGGTTGGCCCTGGGTCTTTCTTTGTTGATGGCGGCAGCACTGGGGATGGACTGAGCCTTGCAGACACTAACCACAAGCTCTACAACTGAGCAACAGGGGAGGGGGGATGTTTTAGTTTTTTTGAGACAGGGTCTCGCTATGTAGTTCAGGCTGGTCTTGAACTAGCTATGTAGCCTAGGCTGGCCTCAAACCTTTAGTTAATGTCCTGCCTCAGCCTCACAAGTACTGGGATTACAGGTGTATGCCACCACACCCAGCTTACCACGGATCTTTTGAGGGCATGAATACCTAGAAAATTCAGTTCATAGAGATGTAGGCTACGAGAGGGCCAGTCCTTCTCTCTGCACCACTCTTTTCCCTCCAACTCTATCCTAGAGCAAGAAATCTGTAGCATAATCCATGAATATCCACTGGATTGGGCCTATGGGAAGGTCAAGCGGCAGGGCCTAACCTTAGTACATTCTAGTGTGCCAGAGCTCAGGGGTCAGAAACGGATGGTGGGCTGGAGGTACAGCTCAGTGGGCCAAGTGCTTGCCGCTAAGCACTAGGGCCCTGAGTTCGATCCCCGGTCCCGGAAAAAAAAAAAAAGAAAGAAACGGATGGGGCGGAGTTGTGAGTGTGAACGTGAGAGCTTGGCTGCCCATCTCTCCCATCGGGGGTGGACCACTGAAACATCACATATGACTTGTCCACGTTTGAACAGTCCTGAGACTGAAGAGGCAGATGCCATGAACAACTATGCTGGGACGATGGGCATAAAAACAAGACTATCCCAACAAGCAAGCCTGATCAGACAGTCACCCAAACCCTAAGAGACTAACTGCCCACAAGCAGAGAGGGCCAAAGGGACTTAGGCCTCTGGTCCCCAGAGATGACTTCCGGGGGCGGGGGGGACACTCACTTATTCTTGAAGTCCTCCACCAGCCCCTGCATGTTGCCGAGCTCTGCCTCCAGCTTCAGTTTCTCCTGACCCAGTGTGTCCAGCTGCCGCCGGAGGTTGTTGATGTAGCTTTCAAACATGTTGTCCATGTTGCTACGGGACGTCTTCTGCTGCTGCAGGAGGCTCCACTTGGTCTCCAGCATTTTGTTCTGCTGCTCCAAGAACCGCACCTGCATGGGGAGGAGAGAGCAGAAAGGTCTGCATCAGCCCGAGGTCAGGGCCTAGAGGGCAGCAGGCCCTGGGCCTTCCCCCAGCCCGCTGCCTGAACAGTGAGATCCTCGGTTCCCAGGGACCTGCTCGGCTATTCTGGGAGGATCCCCTGTGACCTGCAACAGTGTGGTGAGGTAGGTGGGAGCTACAGTCCTCTAGCACTGGGGGTAGGAGAGCCACAACTGGAAGGGGACAGCTAGGGGGGTTAGGTTGAAGCTGCATCTGCAGAATGGATCTTATTTACATAGACTGTATGTCACGAATCAATAAATACAGCCAAACTTCCTCAAGATACTTTGATGTACATTCTACACAAGATTGAAAAAGAAAATGTACCTTGTTCCTATGAAGAAGTATCATCATTATTATTTGGAGTAAGTTTGAAGAGAGAACGCAGCTCTTAGGGAAACTTTAGTCCAAACCCCAGAGAGCACTGGCCAAGAAGACCTAGGTTCCAGCCAACACTGCTATGAACCTCTGCTGCATAACTGGACTTACTGGGTCCTCCTTAACCTGTGAGGACCCCAGAAACCCAGGTGAGCCCTTCCAGGAGCCCCATCTGGACAGAACTTACTCACTCTGAGCTAGGGAAGAGGCAAGGGAGGTAGGTTTATTATCTCCAAACTGGAGGCTCATCTCTAACTCTCACCAAACTCCCTCTGAGATCATCTGACATGGGGAGGAGTCTCCCACTCTACACTTGCCCCAAACACACAACCCCCTGGGTTCCTTGAGCTCATTGAATCCACATCTTAGAATAAAATTAAGTCATGTTAGAAGAGAAAATAAAAAAATTTTTTGCAACAGGGTCTCACTATTTAGTCTAGGGTGGCCTTCAATTCACTATGTAGCCCAGGCTGGCCTCCAATTTGTGGTGAACCTCCTGCCTCTGCCTCCTAAGTGATGGGAGTAC